>SNQJ01S0194724.1:0-10138 GCA_010110895.2 Picea sitchensis | reverse complement strand
AAATCATGGACCAATCGGGTGCTAAGCCATGGATCAATGTAGCCATTAAGATCAATGATAATATGAACCATTAGATCACTATATGTCGAGAAAATATCATGATTGTCGTATTACAATTGCATACTAATGCATACTAAAGAAACACACTTTAACCTAAAAACTCTTTAGACCAATTTGATCTTAACTAGATCCTAAGTGTCTAAATATCCTAACATCCCACTTTAATAAAAACTTGGGATAGGATTGAAGAATTTACAAAGGATACACAATAGGATAAGGAAGTAGGAATTAGACCTTATCCCCCCTTAATGACAACTTCTTGAACTCCTAACATATATTAAAGTTTGGAAAACTTCACTTTTGCATGAAACTTTGTGAAAATGTCTGCAACTTGATCTTTTGCAGGGAAAAATAACACTTCAATAACTCGATTATGAATGAGTTTTATGATGAAGTGCATGTGTATCTCAATGTTTTGATGTGTTGATGTTGAAATGGATCTTTAGCAAGCTTGATGGCACTGTGGCAGTAAGTTTGACTCCAGAATATAAGGGACAAGGGGCTGGTGTAGAATCATCCATGTGAAAGTGGAGAAGAAGGATACACACATACTTAGACTAGGAAATAAAAATTCCTTGGTTTGCAATACTTGGAGGCCAATGATATAATGAAAATAGCCTACGTCTATCGTTTCAAATTTCTTTATAAGGCTAGATTTCACATGAGTTAAAAGTTGAGGGTCATTACTAGTGAGGATAAGGTCATCAACATAAAGAATAAGGATTATGAGATGGATTGTTTCTTTCTTGGTATAGACATTAGGGTCAGAATGACATCTAGAAAAGATGGTGTCAAGAAAAAAATTGTCCATTTTGGCATACCAATCTCGAGGAGCTTTCTTAATACCATTAAGATATTTATTAAGGAAAAAAACAAGGTTGGAGACCTTCTAGACATAGCCAAGAGGTTTTACCATGTAGATTTCCTCTTGCAAATCCCCATGTAAGAAGGCGGATTTAACATTTATTTGATGGGCCTCTAATTTATGTGAGACAACAAGGGATAAATCATGGTGAATGGAATTCATTTTGTCTACAAGGGAAAATGTTTCATTATATTCAATGCCTTCAACTTGAGAGAACCCTTTGGAAACTAATTGGGCCTTGTGTCTTTCAACACTTCCATTGGATGCATACTTAGTTATGTGCACCCATTTACATATCAAAAGTTTTCTTCCTTTCATAAGAGGTACAAGATCCCAAGTATCATTTTCCATTAAAGAGCAATACTCTTCATTCATTGTTGTGTCCCAATTTGGATGACTTGAAGCTTCTACAAAATTTTATGAATCACGAGTCTTTGAAACTTGATCCAAAAGAGAAGAGGGTCACTGGAACTGTGAAAGTGTCTAACATTAATATGAAATATAACTGGCAAGAGCACCAACTACTTCTTGAGTTGAACGGACCCATATGGGAAGTTGTGGTGTTGGTGCAAGATCATGTTCAACGAGCTCATCTGGAGGAAGGTGAGAAGGTGTAGGTTTATTTTCATCCTCACCATCATCATCTGAAGAATAAGAAACCATAATAGGAATATAAAATGGCACAAATGATGAATATGGATCGCAGGATGAAGATGACACAAAAAACAAATTAGGATCGTAGGCCAAGAGATTTTCATCAAATTTAACATCTCTTCTAATAATAATTTCATTGGAATGAGGTTGAAGAAGTATATAACTTTTGAAATCTTTAGAATATCCAACAAAAATACACTTCACTTTTAGGTTCTAAAGCTTCCCTTTTCTCATTAGGAATCTGATACCATGATACACTTCCAAATACACAAAAGTACATCTCGCTTAATTTTATTCCATGCTTCTTTCAATGTTATATTTTGTAGAGCATTTATTAGAGTGTGATTTAATATATAATTTCCATATTTAATGGCTTCTTCCCAATAATCAAGACTTAATCCTTTAGATTTGATCATACAATATCCATTTATTTTATTATTTATTTCAACAACTCCATTTTTTGTGGTGTATATGGAACAATATGTTGCATTTGAATGTCCTCTGCAATGCAATAACTTGTAAATTTATTGTTCACATATTCTCCTCCATTATATATTCTTAACCTTTGAAGTTGATGTCAAGATTGTTTCTCTACAAGGGAATTGTAGGCCAAAAACTTGTCAAGCACTTCACTCTTAAGTTTTAAGAAGTAAAAAGTGCATTTGGATAAAGTTAAGAAATAATTGCACCCATATAAAGAAGGAAAAGAAAAAATACCACAAAAAACACCATGAACAAGTTGCAAAGGGGCCTAGGCATTCCAATAGGCACGTTTGTCAAAATTGTCCCCATGATGTTTTTCAAGAACACAACTGACAAAAACACCATCTCTGCAAGAAACAAGAGGAAGATCAATGAGTATCTATTGATTACATAGTTGTTGTAATGAGCGATATTTTATATGACCAAACCGCTCATGTCAAAGTTTGCTCAAGTCATCGCTATGAGAAATAAAAATTGATGGAAAAAATGATGACCCAAAGTTGTCAAATTTGTACAACCTGGTAATATAAACAACAATTTCAGTTGAAAGGACATGCTTAGAATCTTTTAAATCCTTGATTACAACTTGGTGAGGTGAAAACTCTATGTTTTTACCTTCACTTGAATGAGTGATCTGCTACTGATCCGGATTACTTTCAGCATGAAATGAGAGAGGAGATATAATAAATAAATAAATATATATATATAGATATATCCAATAATATAACAAAAATATATCATAGATGAAACCATAAATACAAAGATACAGTAATACAAAATTTCTATTAATGAGCGAAATGTACAAAATTGTAGAAATATAGAGTGAAAGACTCGCTAGAATAGTGGCATTTTATCTCTAAGAAGAGATGTGGAGAATACTCACATTCGCAAGAAGATGATTACAATGAGAATATAAAGACATTTTTAACATAAATAAAATCCAAAACCCTAACCCTGGAAGATGAAAAACCAACAATTTTGTGGACCCCGTTTTGGGTAGTTTGGTGTATCAACTTCCCAGGGGCGTAACTTTGGCATACGAGCTCCATTTGGGGTGCACGATAGCTCATTGGAAAGGTATCATCGAGGAAATTAATTTGGGGGTCTCAATTAGAGCCTTCAACTATCATTTAAGTGCTTAGTCCTGAAAAATCTTCATTTATTCCCTCAAAATGGCCCTAAAAGTTTAGGAATCGAAAAACTGCTAAAAATAGTAAATTGCCAAAAGACTGTTTTGAGCCAGTTGAAATAGGTGGGTGACCACCAATATCCACCTGGATAAATCCTCCCTCCTTAGGAAGCAATTTTATCCATTTTTCCAGTGCCCTGGGGAGAGGGAAAAGTGTTTGTTGAATCTGTATCTCGATGAGTTGCTTGCCTTGTTGGAAAAGTTGTGTTGCTTAGCTTGTTGACGGTTGTCATGAAATTGTGGCTTGAAGGGTTGGACATTTTTAACCAGTCTGGATACATGATATGACTATGTGCAGAAGGAATCTTTGTGCTTTGCTTCAATCTTTTTGACTTGCTTCTGCTGGATATAAGGTTCTTGGATTGAGGCTGCAGTGGTTGCAATGTCCTCCTGTTCACATTTTGAACAAATTGTGAAGAAGCTGAATTTTGTAGTATGAGATACTACCTTGCAACACTTTTTAGGTGGGACAATAATCAGAACTACCTCTGGTATCCTATAGAGATGACCCCCCAAAGTAATAATGACACTACGGGGTCGATATTCATAGATAGCATGGTGATTAAATACATATATGGATGGCCCAAGATAACATCACATACATCCAACGGGGAAACATCACATAATACCTCATCCTTGAAGGGTTGGATTATGTATGACAATCGACATTGTTGGATGACACGAAAATCACATCCCCGACAATGCCACTTGGTGTTGTATGGTGGTGAGTGTGGTGTTGTCGATAATCCCAACTGTTTGACGAACTCTGCTGAGATGAGGTTCTTCTGGCTTCCGCTATCAACAATAAAATGCAGTGGGGTCCCCTTCACCCACATCTGTGAATCAAATAGGCGCTCCCCTTCTTCAGGATCTGTTGGTTCTTCTGGTTGAATTATTGTGGTCGTGACAATAGTAGTGGGGTCTACGTCGATGATATGTCTTCTACTAGTATTTTTTGAATCAGGGTCTAGATCCTTATATTTGATCTCATCCACTAATAAATATTTTGAGAGACATTCATCGGTGTTGTGCCAGGGGATTTTGTGGAAATCACACTTCTTTCCAATGTCCTTTTATTTCTGTTACCATTATTTTCATGTGGCTTGGGTTGGTTTTCAAAAGGTTGTTTATTAGGGTCGTCTTTATCATGCTTTGGTTGTTGCATATTTGCAGACCCAAACTCCCACTTGTTCTGGTGCTTAAATTTTTGCTTGATTTTAACAACATATCGATAAGCAACACCCAATGATGAGATGTCCAGAAAATCCATTTCAGTTTGGATGTATCTATGTAGAGCCCCACTGTATTTCCAAACCAAATGTCGCTCGGAGTCTTTGATACCCAACTTGGTGTGCAAGGTATGGAAGGTATTGGTGAACTGTGAAATTTCTTGGCCCCTCTCTTGACGCAGCGTCGTCCATATCATGTATTGGTCTTCATAGTTTCCAACAGGGTAATAGTGTTCCTTGACCACATCCACAAAACAATCCCAAGTGGGCTCGTCCCCATATATTCTAGACTCTTCTATGGAAATTTTCTCCCAATAAGTTTCCCACAAATGTTTGCATGGGGGAGAGCCTTAAGGAGTGCAAAGGTGATGTTTTCCCTGTTGGAAAATTTGTGAACAAAGAAATAACCCTCTAGCATATTTAACCATTTGTATAGGGAATCTGCATCTACCTGACCTTCAAATACATGGATATCAAAGTTAACATGTACCTTTAAAGGAGAGGTTCTTCCAAAGTGGTTGCTTGATGAATATGCACCTATTGCTATCGACAATAATTGAAGGATGTGGGTAAAATTCTCCATCATTTCATCCCTTTGTTGCATGAGATCTTTCTCAAGCAACAAATTGATAGAATGCTATGCTCCGTTATTTTTATTTTCTTCCACCATGGAGGGTTTCTTGGGTGTGCAAGAGAGATTTTACTTAAGAGATACAAGCTCAAGACCCAACTTTCTATGCTCAGACCTCGTCGAGGACATGCACTGAAAAATGATCAAGCGCAGCCTGCTCTGATACCACTGATCAAGATTATTTTTGGCATGAAATGAGAGTGAAGATATAATAAAGAAATGTACAAATATATTTGATATATCCAATAATATAACAAAAATATATCAAATATGCAACCATAAACATAGAGATATAGTAATACACAATTTCTATTAATGAGTGAAATGTACAAAACTGTAGAAATACATAGTGAAAAAAACACTACAATGGTGGCATCTTATCTCTGATAAGAGATGTGACAACTACTCACATTCACAAGAATATGATTACAATGAGACTCTAAAGGCCTTTTTAACATAAAGAAAATCCAAAAATCTAACCCCGAAAGATGAAAAGACAACAATTTTGTGGACCTCGTTTTGGGTAGTTTGGTGTATCAACTTCCTGGGGGAGTAACTTTGGCATACAATCTTTGTTTAGAGTGCATGATATCTCTTTGGAAATGCATCATCAAGGAGATTCATTTTGGGGGATCAAGTGGAGCCTCATAATGTTATTAAGGTTCTCTATCCTGAAAAAACTTTGTTTAGTCCCTCAAAATGGCCCTCAAAGTTTAGGAACCGAAAAACTGCTACACATAGTAAACTGCCAAAAACTATTTTGAGACAGTTGGAATAGGTGGGTGGCCACTGATATCCACCTGGATCAGCTACACTAAAAAAATGTTGTAGGAAAGACTTGGAACACATAATACATCATTGAAATGACCATTATATACCTGGACTATTCCAAACCCTGCAACACTAAGAGATATATCATCGTCAACAAATTTGTTTTTTTGTTACATTCATTAAGAGAAGAAACTATGGCTTTCTCCTTATCCACATGATAATATTCCCTGGGATCAATAATCCTCTCTTAAAAAGAATAAGTAGAAGTTGCATTGAAAGAGAAACGAGGTAGAAAGTGCATACCCATGAGCAAAATAAGGAGAAGAATCATTATTGATGTTGTGATTCTTCATTGTTGCTTCTAAGGCTTCCATATTTTAAAAACATTTGGACTCCATATGACTATCTTTCCCACCAAATTTACAATGTTTGTCAGTCTTCTTACTTTTTTATTTTTCTCCTTTGTCACCATTAGGAGGATAAGTTGGGGGAGAGGGTTTGGGACCCTTTTTTTCTTGTTGTTGTGGCGACGATGTCGCTTCTTGGGATTCTTGGATTTATATTTATACTAGACCACTATAGCTTTGTTGGATGTACATGCAGTGCTAATCAATCCAAGTTGCACTAGTTTATCTTGGTCTTGAAAGCATCACAAAAAGACTCAAGAGAGGGTTGTTTATAAGCATTCCCTAGATATTCTCTAGTGGAATAAAAGATAGATACAAAAACAAAATATGCACGACCAATATTAGAAAGAATAGCATATATGCATCAATCTTCCTTATGATCTAGATTGTAGTTTATACATAAAATTCTAAGTGTTTTGAACTTAGATAAGTAATATTAAATGAAAGGAAAATCATTTGGACTTAAAGTCATTAACTAATTTTTCAACTAGTGGACTCGAATAATATTGTGTCATAAATCATGAGAGATGTACATTCCAATTAATTCATGTGGTTCACCATTCCTATTATCCCATTTGATTTTCTTTTCATCATCAATGGGTTCTTGTTCTTTTCCAAAGGTGATCAGATACAATCATTTACTTCTTAGTAAATATTCCATATGGGATTTCCATGAGAAGTAGTTGGTGATGGTAAGCAATAGATCAGTGGGAGAAGCCAAATTAAAATATGCAAAGGAAATGAATGTAAAGGATGAAATAGATGGCCTAGATAGAAATCTCTAAAAAAAAATAAGTTGTTTAAAAAAAAATGGCACTCAAAAAGGACTTCGGATGTGAAAATTATTTCCTTTTTAAAAAAAGGCATAAACAATAACCAAAGAGTCAGTTGGAAAGTAGAAGTTGGTCCATGTTGTTGATGCTGAGAGGGGGGGTGAATCAGTATCAAGTACAATTTAAAAACCTTTTTAACTTATACTTAAACCATTCAATTATATCCAATGAGCAGTGAACAATAGTATAAGAGTTACACCAATACACCACAATAGACCATGCACAATATATGAGGAATAATCAATAGTTTTTGTTCAAGGGAAGTAATGACTTCCAAAGGTAGCTACAACTTCCAAATGTAAAGGGAGGGATAAACCTCCAAGATGAAGATACAATCCTCAAATATCAAGAGAGAGTTGAACTCTCCATCCTTGCCCCTTCCTTCCACCCAAGAATATATGAGAGATAATAAAACTTTGCATTAAATCATCACCATCAACCAATCATCACATAGAACCTGATAATGCTTCCTGACACTTCTTCAATTTCTGAAATTCTTCAATTCTTGGAGTACTCTGATCCTGTATATAATATTACTCAATGTATTCTATGAAACTCCTCCAATTTTCACTCCTTGAATGCTCCCCAAAAAGAGGTTATAGAAAGAATGGTAGACTTTATTCAATTTTGTTCTATTCAGGAGAGTGAACTTGCATAGAATGCCCCGCGCTCAATAATTAACATCCAATTCTGAAACTTGTACACAAGAAACTAAAGTCCGCACTCTTTCCAATGCAATTTTTCCCACTTCATTTGGATTCTCGATGAAGAAGTTATGACTATTTTACCCGAAACACTTGTTTATTGACTAGTTTCAGGACTAGTCACAAACTCTATCTTCCACAGAGTGTATCTCCATAATTATAGTGAATCAAGAGCTGAAATTTTTACCAAAGGTACCTTGATATGTCTTCTCAATACCATGGCGATTTCACCATCTGAATTTTTCTAGAAAAAAATTTATAGAAAAAATGGTAAGATGACCTGAAAATAACATACCTTAGAACACATCACCAAAAGACTTCATCCTCCCTTGAAATCAGGCCTTCTTTATTTCTTATTTCCTCTGAAATTCGACTTGTATCAAATGAATGTATAATGATGTTTATTTATACCATTTATGTCACTTCCTTTTAACATTAGGGCCAACCTGACACTTTCTTATTTTGTAATTCAATTATCTTCAGGGCCTACATGTACTTCCTTCTTCAATTCACTTTATCATCTTCAAAAATTCATTTCTCCTCAACCATGAGGATCCACGTGACATGCCACATACCACGGGAAACAACATGATGTATACTATCCATTCATGGGTGTTGTATATGCATGTGCATTGTCCTTCATGTCCAAATACCTTTATCAATCTTGCGGTCCAAAACCCATGATTAGGGTTGACATCAATGACAACAACCAATCTTCCAACACATGTGGTGATGCTCCTCCTTATCTAGTTGTGCTTATAAGCTCACTTTTAAATAAGTTACTTAGTAAGTGACCCACTTTTATAGAATAAGTGGGAATCACTTTTACAATAATGTTACTTTGTAAATTAAAGTTTCATGGAAAAATAATAACAAAAAGAATATCGAAGCTACTTATAGTGATTCACTTTATAGTTGAGTGAAATGCACTTTGCAATGAATTCATGAAAATTTCCAAAAAAATGTAACCAAAAAAAGACTAGAACTCAAGATCTCTTAAGACAACTTTTAACCAAGTCAACTAGTGCAAAATAAATTATAGTCTTGAGGATTGGGGGTGTTTTTGTTGTTATTGTTGTTGAATACAACATTGGAGTGTGTGCTCAATAAAAACATTTTTCCATGCATTCACACACACAAAAATTAACTTCTCAACAAAAAAAGGTTAGATATCGATTAGCTTATTAGTAAAATGCAAGTTTTCCCTCTGTTTCTTATTTTCCAAGATTGCATAGAGTGCATGGAAAACAACATATGCAGACAAGAAAATAGTTTCCACTCTATTTCTGATTTTTCAAGATCACACAAAATGATGGACATAAAACATACACAAGAAGAAATTGTAGCAACCCAATATATATATATATATATATATCATCTCTAGGTGAGTGCAAGCTAATTATGGTCTCTCATGACACGTTAGTGGCAATGCAAACCTGGAAAAACAACAATATGTTAACTTGGAGGGATTATTCAAGGTACTTTTACAATGAATTTAAATATGGTGTAAGAATATGAAACGTAGGAAAATGAATTAGATTTCCAAATATACAACTTTTATTCATAGACATTGTGAATAACTAGGGAAAATTTGATTTTTTATAAAAGTGGTATCTTATTTTTCCAACAAAATATAAGGTATATGTTTTCGTTTGTGTAGGTGTTGAGTGTCTTAATGATGGAATTTCGTTCCAAAACATTGTATACTTGTAGAGAACCCGTTTTTCTTATGTCGTGTATTTTTTGAAAATTTTGATATTAATTTTACATTTTTGTTTAATGATCAAAGTCAACATATGCCTAAAAATACAATGTATTTTGTTCGTGTAGGATAAAAGGGTCTTAAAATGATCAAAACAATTTTTTTTTATATTGTAGGTATCGGTCTCATATTGTGCCACATATAACTCATTTGAGAAATGGTTAAGCCGAGAAAAAGTTATAGCAGAAATAGGAGAGGTATGTATTCTAGGATTTTGATACATGTGAAGACAAAAATAGATTAAAAATAGTAAACAATAATAATTTAAAAAATAATTATATATTTGAAATATTCATACTTGACTTGATTTATGTTTATAATTTCATCAACAACTGAATTGTTTATCCTATATAAAAATAACATCAAAGACAGAGATATATAAGGGTATTCACAAAAATGGAGGTTTTTATGAATTTGCAGACCGAACCACTAAGTCTGTCATCCCGAACCTAAGTCCAAGCCAACCAAGTCAACATCCACCTTGTCAATCCTGCCCAAAAAAATTTAAATCAAACAATCGCGCACGTGCTCCAAGAATGTGTGCCCGCTC
>SNQJ01S0194723.1:0-17607 GCA_010110895.2 Picea sitchensis | reverse complement strand
TCCAACCTCCATTTTTCTCTCTTCTTCATACTCCTCTACCCGTTCGGTGACATGTTCTACTATGACCTCCTGTGGCTTCTTCGATGCTCTGGAGATGCTTCGAGGTCATCTACAATCTTGGCTTGACACTCCTAGCTTGGGTGGTGCCATGGTGGGAAATTTTTTCTCCATCAAGCTTAGTTGGATCTATAACATCCGCAACTTGCTCTCAACTCCGTATACTCTATCGCTCTGTGATTTTCTTAATTTCACAATAACATTTCCGCTCCCCGCATGCTTTCTTTATATAGGAATTGTGTGAAGCTTCTCGGAGATGTTACCCAAATTGTGTTATAATTGAAGTGGTGCTTCCCGTGTACTTTTCATTGAATTCCCTTGACGTCTCCATTTGGCACGATTAATGCGGTGTCCCATCAATCGTTCTTGGCATTCAATTTTGATAGTCACCATTAGTTGATGCATGTTTTCCATACCCGCCATTTCAACTATTTCTTCCTTTTAGTGACTATTGTTCTTTACACCGCCGCACTCACGTTTCTGAGTGCGCGTGAGAATTCTCCTTTCTACATGATACCCATTTGTTGCGATCTTTTGATGCCCCACACGATAACCCCTCTGTTGTTGCACTTAGTTTTTTTTTATTTTTTCAAGTGCTAGGAGGTCGACTATCATTATACAATTTCAATCGACTCCCATTGATCATCCCTCTGAGTTGTGTTCCTCATAAGTCCTTCAATTTTAAAACTCCCCCATATGTTATAGTATTTATCTCATATGGTCCCAACTAATGGATTCTGAGTTTTCCTGGGTGTTGAAGAGATTTACTGTTGTACACCAATACTAGGTCTCCCTCCTCAAATTTTTTCCTCTTGATATGTCTATCATGCCAAGATTTTTCCCTTGATTTCTGTATTTATTGGTGAAACCCTTCTAGAATCCTATCTTCTTCCATGTCCATCAGTTGATTTATCCTTTCTTGTACTGCGCCTCGCTCTGTCATTTTTTTAATTGCTGTGACACGTAGTATAGGTACCAAAAACTCTAATGGCACCATTTCTTCTTGTACATACACCAACATGAATGGTGTATGCTCTGTAAATTTTTTGCATGTGGTCTTGTATGCCCACAATACTGCTGGTATCTTCAAGTCCCAATCGTCCCTATTAATGTTGTAGATCTTTGTCAGTGCATTTTCAAGGATCTTATTAAAGGCTTCCAGTGTTCCATTTTCTTGAGGATGATATGGTGTACTCTTTTTATGATAAACTTCAAACTCCTCAGTCACAACGTTAATAGTGTTGTTAATGAAGTGAGTTCCTTGTTCACTCATCAAAATCCTTGGGCATCTAGATCTAGTGATTGTGTGCTTAAACAATAAGTGTGGTGTTGTCTCTGCGCTACAATATTTTACTAGTGTTCCTTCTGCCCATCTTATCAAGTATTATGTTGTAGTAATAATGTACCTTGCTCCTGATATCTTTGTTGGTGGGTTAATTGGTCCCACAAAATCTATTGCCCATTTATCAAATACCTGAAAGGTTACTTTTGGTCTCAGGGGAATCTCGTCCCGTCTATTAGGTTTACCAACCCTCTGAAATACATCACATCTTTGACATTAGTCCTTTGAGTCTCTGTGAACATTCGACCACCATAGTCCTACACACAATACCTTTTGCATGGTAGAGTTTCCTGTATAATGTCCTCCTGCTATTCCCTCATGGGATTCTACTAAAATCCTAGGTCTCTCATGTTCTACTACACATATTCACAAGATGTTGTCTTCACCCATCTTGTATAAGTGTCCTATAATCAATTGATAGTCTGCAGCCCTGAAAACCATATTTTTCTTTTGCGCGGTGTTGAATTCTTGTGGCGCAGTCCCTATACTCAAGAATTGAATGATATCCACAAAATATTCATCAACTACTTGGATTGAAAATAACTGTGCGTTGGGAAATGTTTCCTCTAGATTCATAGGTTCCTCGCCATTGGTTATCCTTGACAGGTGATCAGGTCCTGCATTCAAATTCCCTGGTTTGACTATCACTTCGATGTCAAAATCTTGAAAAAATGTAACCATCTATAGATTTCCCCCCCCCAACACTGGATTGTTGACGAGGTATTTGAGATCTGAATGGTCTATGAACATCTTGAAATTTTTTCCTAGTAAGTAATGTTTGAACTTCTGAAGCACGTAGACGATAGATAAGCCTTCTCTCTCTGTGGTATTGTAATTCTGCTCCGATTATGACAGCTTTATGCTAGTAAATGCTATAGGGTGGTCCAATTCTCCTGCTCCTGGATGCACCATAATAGCTCCAAGTGTTATAGCTAATGGATCTTCATGCAGGTGGACTACATTTTCCCAATTTGGGAAACCCGTATTGGTGCAATTACCATCTTCTCTTTCAGGGTGTCCAATCCATGCTGGCAGTCCTCATTCCAATGAAACTTGGTGTCTTTCCTTAACAATTTATCCATTGGCAAAATGATCTACACATACCCTCTTATAAATTTCCTGTAGTATCCTGTGTGTCCCAATGTTTCTCTTAACTGACAGGATGATTTTGGTGGTGGTAGATTAACAATTACTGCAATATTGACAGGATCTACTAGCAAGCCTTGTTTGCATACTATATGGCCCAATAGTATCCAAAAGGGTGTTCTGAATATGCACTTCTTGATGTTTAATGATATATGACATTGCCTACATCTTTCTAACATCATCCTCAAGACCTCTACATGGTCTTTTAATAGACTATAGACTTTCCAATCATCTAGATATACCTCTAGAAACTGGCGGATGAATTCTTTGAATGCAGTTATGACTACTCTGGAAAATATTGCTAGTGCATTCTTCAGTCCAAACAAAATGACCATGTACTAGTAGGATCCCCATTCTGTGAGAAAAGTGCTCTTGTATCTATCTTCTGGAGCTATCTTGATCTGATGGTAGCTGGAGAATCCATCGATGAATGAATAGGCTTCCTTTCCTCCTACATTTTTGGACACCTCATATGTGAAAGGAGTAGGGAACGGGTCATGTAGGCATGCATCATTCAATTTCCTCAGGTTGACACATATCCTTATGCCCCCTTGTTTCTTTTCCTGAACTACCATCAGGCTTACCCATTCAGATTGCTCTACAGGTTCTATGATTCCAGCCTCTAACATCCTATCGATTTCCGCTTTGACTTTTTGCTTATATATAGGGTTTAGTCTGTATGGTGATTACCTGATCGGTCTTGCCTCAGCTCTAAGAGGTATCTTCATTTCACCTACCTGTCCTGCTATGAATTTTATTTCTGTGAACTTTTTTGGGAACAAGTCGTTGTACTCATGCAATAACTCTGTTATGCGTTCCACTTTTTTATCATCCTAGTAGTCTCCAATGCTGGCCATTTTGGGATTCTTATTTGTCTCAATTTTGACTTTATTCACCATGATCGACACAACAAATACTTTTGATTCCATAGGTGGAACTTCCAATTCTCTTTCACCTTCCTCTTCCTCAATCTGAATTTTTCGCGGATCATCTTCATCTGGTGCTTCTTCCTACACATGGTAGCATGAAAATAGTTATTTTACTATCTGTCTGTTTTGTTGTTGTTCTTATTTCATGAGTTCAACTTCCCTTCCTTTAAGGAATATCACCCCTATGATTTTTTTAAGTGTTGATTCTATGTTGGGGTTCTCATTCTCAAATGAGAAAGTGACTGTAAAGTTTTTTTGTAATACTGTCCAGTTTGTAGTTCCTCTGCGCAATTCCTGGTCTGTATACCAGTTTGCTGGCATCCCTTCTAATGTGTGAACACAATGATGAGGCCATTCCTCCAGTGATGTCATCCTCCATAACATTCTGCACTTCTCCAAGTGTTCTTTTGGTGCCCCCTGTCCATCATATTTCTCTAGCTAGTTGCTTCCCTATTCTACGCCAACCCTTATGCGTAGTAACCACTTACATTGATACCAATACTTAACTATTTCTTTGTGCGCACCCCACCATCTTACAAGTGTTTCCTTGAGTGATATATCCAGTGCCAAGAGCCTCTAATTATATAACACTTCATTTTCATAGCATGTTAAGAATGCTTCTAAGTCGTTCACACCATGGAAGATGGGAGGTTTTCTTATCTTCGTACCTACCCATTTTACTGTGTGGTCTATTCTTGCGCATCTTCTTGGGGAGACTTCATGTAACCTATCTTGTCATTTCTCTAAGCCCATATCTGAGTCTGACACACATGACATGATACTTCTCAAACTGAGTACCCCATATGCAGTTGGGTTCACATAATCTTCTTCTCGCATGTTTGTTCTATACAACTGGTTAATTTCCTCAAGGTCTAAGTAACTAGGTTCTACAAACCTTTCCCCTTATGATGGATCCAATGGCGCAATGACTTTGTATTCTCCTGAATCAAATGTCATCTTCCTTGTATTTAAGTTGATGATGGCCTGATTGTCAAATGCCCAATCCAAGCCAAACAATGTTGGATAAGGTGTTGTGCCATCCACTATCTCTATTACTTCGAAGTCGGCTTTAGTGCGCACTCCATCCAAGTCTACTGTCACCCCTTTAAGTCTTCCAATTTGCAAAACTTTGTGTTGATTCGCTATTTTCAGCTGAACTGGTGAATATCATAATGTGGGCTCTCCCATACATTACCATGTCTTATTGGGTAGCACATTCACTTAGGATCCTAGATCCAGTATAATATCTCCCATATTGAAATTTCCAATGTTTTCATTCAATCTGAATTCTCTGCTTGTTCTCCTCCTTGTATGTAGATGATTAACTGTTTTATGTTCTAGCTTTCCTTTTGCCTCTATGCTACATATTTCTATCATATTTTGTAATACTTTAACAGATGATGGATCATTTATTTGTTTCACACAGGATTGCAAAAAACCTTTAATTTACTTACTTGTCCCAAGGATTGTGCTTCTTTGGTGTGATCCAACGATGGTGCCATCTTGTACTCTGGTACTTCCTTATTTTGTTGCACAATTTATGTTGATGAAATGTATGGCTTCATGAATTCTTGTCTTCCTTGCTTGAATATATTCTTTTCGTTCTGCGCATCAAACTACTTCCTTGGTTCAACATTCTTCTTCACCCATTGGTGTTGTGTTGGATCTTGTTTTAATGCGTTGTTTCCTGTATTAGCTCCTCCTCGCGTAACTATGTTGATGTTGTTTCCTTCATCCCTCGATTTTTCCAAAATCCACTGAACATTCTGATTGCTCTGATTTCTCTTCTTGTAGATATTCCCTAATAGTGTCGGACATTCTTTTGTGTCATGATCCAATGCATGACAATACATACACATCGTAGGTGGAAGTGGACATTCTATTGCATAGTGTCCCGGTTGTTGACATTTGTGGCATACCACCGGTCCTCTTCCTCTTCCAAGGCCTCCTCTTTATCTTCCTCCACCTTTGTAGCCAACTCGATCTCCTCGTGGTGCATTTTACTGAGGCACTTGGTTATATTGCGCGAGATTATAGTGTGCCTGCGTGGTATTGTAATGTGGCTGCACAGTGTTATATTTTTGTTGCATAGTGTTATACGGGGACGATAATTGGTTAAAATGTGGTGCATTTTTCCCGATCATCATTTCTGCTTGCACCCTGTAAGTGTCTGATGTTGATGAAATGTATGGCTTCATGAATTCTTGTCTTCCTTGCTTGAATATATCCTTTTTGGTCTGTGCATCAAACTACTTCCTTGGTTTGACATTCTTCTTCACCCATTGGTGTTGTGTTGGATCTTGTTTTAATGCGTTGTTTCCTATATTATCTCCTCCTCACGTAACTATGTTGATGTTGTTTCCTTCATCCCTCGCTTTTTCCAAAATCCACTGAACATTCTGATTGTTCTGATTTCTCTTCTTGTGGATATTCCCTAATAGTTTCGGAAATTCTTTTGTGTCATGATCCAATGCACGACAATACATACACGTCGCAGGTGGAAGTGGACATTCTATTGCATAGTTTCCTAGTTGTTGACATTTGTGGCATACCACCGATCCTCTTCCTCTTCCAAGGCCTCCTCTTTCTCTTCCTCCACCTCTGTAGCCAACTCGATCTCCTCGTGGTGCATTTTACTGAGGCACCTAGTTATATTGCGCGATATTATAGTGTGGTTGTACGGTATTGTAATGCGGCTGCACAGTGTTATATTTTTGTTGCGTAGTGTTATACGGGGACGGTAATTGGTTAAAATGTTATGTAGTTTGCCCGATCATCATTTTTTCTTACACCCTGTAAGTGTCTGATGTTCTTTCCCTCATCACGTCCATGGTCCTGCAATATTTTTCATCATGGATTACTGACTTGCAAAAGTTGCAATATGAGCTCTTAGGTATTGTCTGGTACTTCTGCATCATTGAATAGTGATATGGATCATGCCCATGTTTCTTACAGATATCACACCATAGTCCTCCTATTGGAAATGGGTTTGGCATCCCTGCTACCATGTACTGCCCGAATGTCGGACATTCGTTCTTATGGTGTCCTTCTGTCCTACTTTTGGTACACCAAACGACTTCTATTTTTTTCTTACCTTTGTTCTGGTGTAGTTGGAATGTTAAGTTCTTCATATCCTCCTTCATCTCATCTATGGCTAGATCTGTCGTCTAATATTGGTTCTCTTCTAGTTGTAGGGATGCCTGTAGAGCCTCTGCCTGTGTTTGAAACTTCTGCTATCACAACATTTATTTCAAGTGTGGTAGTAGTGAGTTAATGAATAGATGCATATGCTTCATATTTTTCATGACATACTTTAACTTTCCCTTCAATCATTTGAATCTATGATCAATCTCCCATACAATTTCTCTTGGTTTCTGTCTAATCTCTATCATCTCGTTCATGTATTGATCCTCTGAGATAGGCTTCTGGAATTCATTGATCAACAACTTCTTGATATCTTGAATCATTGTGGTTTTCCCTGGTAGACTATTTGCAACTAAACTCATGCACCAATCCAATGCACGATCTCTTAGCGTGATAGTTAATTGCGCAAATTTAGTTTCCTCATCTATGATCTATTTCACTTCCCAGATCTTTTCACAAATGAGAAGGTGCTTCTTTAGGTCCTTTGACACCTCTCCTTTGAATAATGGTGTAATACCCCAAGGATGAGCCCGTGTTAAAGTCTAGGAGCCTATTCTGTACATGTAATTATGCACTTTGTTAATATAAAAACATCGTTGCATGTAGATTGAACATGAAGAAAGAGTGATGGGGGACTAAGTTTCCATAAGGTTGGTAAGGGAGGAGGCTAAGTGTTAGGCTTAGGGTCTAAGCTATGGGGCTTACCTCTAAAGGGGACAATAATTTATTATTATTCCCTAAAAGGCTAAGGTGGACAATTGATGAGTGTTGTCCCAAGTTCATCGGAAAGGAATGTATGCAAAATGGAGTGCATGCAGCTCCAGGAAGACAAGTGTCAATCTGAGCACATGCAGTTAAAGATAAATAAGTCAGTCGTATTGGGGGTTGTTGTCCTCTTTGTGCAGGAACAAAGTTGAAGTAGCAGGTTCTCAGTCCTATGTGCAACACTCTCTCTAGGTGAGGGAGGTGGTTGTGGTAGAAGAGGTAGGTTGTCAGGCCTGTGGGAAGCTCTCTCCTAGTGAGAGAGTTTGTTGGGAAGTTTTTTCTCCTAGAGAGAGTCCAACACTAGCTACGAAGCTCTATGAATTATTGTCCGGCCTGTTGTTGAATCCCAAAGCAAGGGAGGTGAAGGATCCGATGGATTGTGTGACAGTGAAGGTGTATACTCCTGGGGTGGGACATGAATGTGGGGAATGAGATTCTATGAGTAGTGGGCGTAAGAAGGCTCCTGGCAGAGAATCCTTCCTCATAAAATGTGTGTATTCCTATTGACCTTGCCTATCCTAGGATTCCCTTGCCTGGTGGAGCTTAGTCCCAGCTCAGGGGTGACCTACTGTTGATAGTGATGAGAAGTGTGGTATAAAGCTAGGAGGTTCATGGAAGGTCTTCACACAGTTGGTGGTGTTAATCCATTTGAAAAGATAAGTATTATTAATGTGATTAATTTTTATGTTATGCATGTTTGTGATGCTTGAATGTTATCATGTATCCCGTTGCATATATGAATTAATGTCTATTACATTTGAATTTGTATGGTAGCAGTAACTCTGTGTCATGTGTTTTATTTCGATTAAAATGCATGCTAGATGTATGTATGTATGTATTTCCGCATGGTATCATTGCCTGGCCTCTTGGTGGTTGGGGATGTTACAAATTGGTATCAGAGCCATGGTTACAACATTGAGCTTAAATGGGTTGGATAAGTGGTCATTGGACCTAAGGTTTCAGGTGGGAATTGTTTTTGGAGGGACTAATTTCGGACCTGAGAACCTTCCCGAGTGCCAAGAAGTTACCTTGGATGTGTTACAAAGCTTAGGAGGAGTAGCGGTATTGTAAAACCATGACAAAAGTGGTATTGGGCCATAGAGTAATGCGGATCGTAGGATCTTTTAGGAAGGAAGGGAAACCCTTTTATGACCATCAGATCTCAAGAAGGTGTAGGAGGGTTATCCTAGAAGCCTTTTAGAGTTTGGAAATTGAGAGAAGCAGGGTGTGCTGAGGCACAAACTTCCAAAGTCTGAAGCTCCGAGGTCCCGTAAGAGATATACACCGTAGATCTGAGGGGAGATATTGACCATTAGATCTTGAGAAGTTGTGCATGGGTTAGTCACGAGAACCATTCAGAATTCACAAAATTGAAAGATTGGAAGTGAAGAGAGGTGAACACCTCCGAAGAAAGGAATTGTGAGGTGGATCTCAACCATTGTTTGTGGGAGAGATAAGTACCGTTAATTATTTGGGGACAGTAAAAAACTGTGGAAATCGGGAGAAGGGAAATGTGTTGATGCACAAACTTCTGAATCCCAAAGTTTCAAACCAAAAGGGTAGACATGGTGGGGCCGGATGACGTTGCCTTGGGTGATGTGGACCTTCCTAGTCATACCATGTGCCATCACCTTAGTTGGTGACAATTATACTATGTGGGCCTAGAGGATAGATAATATAGAAGTTCAAAAGTCATGAGATTGGAAGGAAACAAGCGTGAAAGCTCCCAGAACCTGAAGTTCCGAAGCTTCAATGAAAAAAATGTTCCACAATGAGTTTCAACCACTGGATGCTGGGTAGACATGGACCATTGATCCACCCTACTTCATGAGTTCATTAATTCAAAACTCGGAGAGTCTGTTGTGATTAATTATGAAGACTTTAGAACCCAAAGTCCTAATTAAGCACTTATCGATCCATCTCTTGGTCAGAGCCCGTAGTCGTAGGGGTTGGGGATAAGAGAAAAGGGCTAAGGCCTGAAATTGTTTCAAAGTTGAGAAGAGATAGGAAAATTCATGAAATCTGAACATTTCTTAAAACAGATTCGGTTTATGAATTCTGTGGGATTTATTAAGGAATGATGGCCTGGAAAATTCTGGCTGATTGGACGTTGTGTTTGCAGCGTTCAACGAGTGTCAGGACCAAAGATAATTGTCACTAAGTGCAGAGTAATGGAGGAGGAACAAAATGCTTCCAGCTCAAAGAATGAAGCTAAAGGGATGGATGTCCATTTGGGAGTAGAAGTCTCTAAGTCTAATGGGCATGGAGAGGAGATAGATAAGGAAGGGCGTATGATGAAAATCATTGAAAGATTGCAGAAAGATGCCCAAACTCATCAAGTAGGTAACAAGAATCTTATGAAAGCTAAGGACCAATAGGGTGAATTCAACCTAAAGTTGATGTGGAGCCTAGAAAGGATCTAAAAGAAGTTGGATAAGGAGGGTGATTCAAGCAAAAAAGGGAGTCATGGACCCCCTAAGAAGAAAACAAGATCGAGAAGCATTAGCAGGCATCATTGTCACTCACCAAAACATTCCAATAAGGAAGAACGTAGTAGTTCAAGCCCATATCGTACCAGAAAACATAGTAGATTTGGAGTGGATGAACTAAAGGGAGAAATGAACAAGATTAAGCATCCTATGTTTGATGGAGAACACAAGAAGGAGGAAGATGTTGAAACATGGTTGCTTGGAATGAGGAAATATTTCCAACTACAGAATTATTCCTTTCATGCAGAAGGAATAATTGCAGTGTATCAATTGAAAGGAAAGCATCCATGTGGTGGGATCAACTTGTGAAGGTGCATCACATTAGAGAGACAGATATTAATTGGAAATAATTCAAGAGGTATTTTGAAAAGAAATACTTGACTAAAATATACTACAACAGAAAGATGAAAGAGTTCTTTGAACTCAAGTTGGGCAGCATGTCCATTAATGAATATGAATGAAGGTTCTTGGAGTTATTGAAGTATGTTTTCTTCATCAAAGATGAGACTATCAAAATTCAAAAGTATCTAAGTGGACTGCCTCCTTCGATCGGTGACAAGATCTAGTATGATGACCCTAAGACTATGAAAGAAACTATGAGGAGAGAAAAATTCTTGTATGAGAAACAATACGAAAAGACTACTTTCCAGAAGGTTTGGGAAGACAAGAAGAATTTCAAAATGGATCAGAGGAAAAATGGAACTAAACCACCCTTTTTCAGGAAGAATCCTCAAGGACAACCATCTGTTAGACAACACATGAAGGATGAAGTGGGTGGGCAAATGCCAAGACAAACACCTATGGAATGTTGGGGTTGTAAAGGAAACCATAGGTACAGATATTTCCCCCACATAAATGACAAAGTGAGAGATGTCCACAATGTTTAGTAGGCTGAAACAGTGGAAGACATGGGCAGTATAATACCAAGAATATATGCAGCCCTGGACAACAAGCAAGAAGAATATCAATCGCACATGATTTAAGTGGAAGGTATGATCAATAACCATGCCTTTACTATTTTAATAGACTCAGGAGCTAGTCATAGTTATGTAGATCATGGAATGGTGGAAAGTTTGCATTTACCAAGAAGCAAGCATGATAAATCTTGGTTAGTGTAGTTGGCTACAAGAGCCAAGATAAAGGTTGTTTAGTTGGTTAAGTCATGTCCAGTGGACATGAATGGACTAAGTACTAAGGAAGACCTAAATATCTTGCCTTTAGGTTCTTATGATTGCCTAATTGGTATGGACTGGTTGAACCAATACCATGCCATCTTAGATTGCCATAACAAGGTATTCACTTGCCTAGATAAGGAAGGGAATTAGAGGACAGTCCAAGGAATTCCCAGAGCAGTTGTTGTCAAGGAAATCTCAACAATGCAGCTGAAGAACTGCTACAGGAAAGGCTGTCAATTATTTGCAGCCCATGTGGAGGAAGAATCTAAGTATGAGGTCTCAAAGATTGAAGACCATGTAGTATTAAAGGAGTTTGAGGATGTATTCCAGGAGGTACAAGGACTACCCTCGAAAAGAGATATTGACTTCTCTATAAACCTGATGCTTGGAGAAGCTCCAGTGTCGAAAGCTCCTTATAGAATGAGTACACCAGAGATGAAAGAACTGCAGTTGCATCTTGAAGAACTTTTGAAGAAGGGGTATATATGCCCAAGTGTGTCACCTTGGGGAGCCTCGGTCCTGTTCATGAAGAAAAAGGATGGGACATTGAGATTTTGCATCGATTTCAGACAGTTAAACAAAGTGACTGTTAAGAACAAGTATCCTCTGTCATAGATCGATGGTCTCTTTGACTAGTTGAAGGATGCTAAGATATTTTCGAAAATATATCTTAGATCAGGATATCACCAAGTAAGAATAAAGGATGAAGACATCAGTGAGACCGCCTTCAGAACAAGGTATGGTTACTATGAATTCACAGTGGTACCATTTGGGTTGTCAAATGCACCTGCTATTTTTATGTGTTTAATGAATGGTGTATTTAGGGACTATCTGGACAAGTTTATCGTAGTATTTTTGGATGAAATCCTGATGTATTCCAATTCAAAGGAAGAGAATGAACAACATCTGAAGATGGTGTTGCAAGTGTTAAGAGAGCACCATATTTATGAAAAACTGAGCAAGTGCTCATTTTATCTAAAGAAGATCCGTTACTTGGGGCATATCATTTCAAAGGATGGGATAGTTGTGGATCCTGAGAAGATATAAGCCATTAGAGAATGGTCAATGCCTAAGAATGTGACAAAATTCAGATCCTTTATGGGTCGAGATGGATATTATAGAAGGTTCATTGTAGGGTTCTCAAGGATTTCCCACCCCATCATTTCCTTCGAAAGGAAGGAGAAGAAGTTTCAATGAAAAAAATATTGTGAGAAAATCTTCCAGCGATTGAAGCAATTGTTAACCAATGCTCCAATCCTAAGGATTGGAGACCCGAATGAAGACTTTGTAGTGTGTATAGATGCATGCAAAGAAGGACTGGGAGGAGTCCTCAGTCAGAATGGGTTTGTAATTTTTTATGAATCCATAAAGTTGAAAGAGCATGAAAGGAACTATGAAAATCACGATTTAGAGTTGGCAGCCATCGTTCACGCTCTAAAGAAATGGAGGCATTACCTCATGGGAAAGAGGTTCAAACTAAGAATAGACCACAATGGTTTGAAATATTTGTTTGATCAACCAATCCTGAATGCTAGGCAAAGTAGGTGGTTAGATTTTCTTTGTGAATATGACTTCGATATCAAGCATATCAAAGGAAAAGAGAACAAAGTGGCTGATGCGCTCAACAAGAGAGTGCATGAACTACATGCTACGGCCATTAACATGTAACAAACTAATATTAAAGGTAGAATTTTGGAAGCTGCAAATGCATATTTGCAGTACAAGGAATTGGTAGAAAGCTACAACAAGGTAAGATGCCACAGAAAGTGGAAAATTATAAATTGGAAATTGACGGAACACTTCTGTAGAAGAAAAAAATTTATGTACTTGACGTCCAAAAATTGAAACTTATGATTTTGAAAGAAATGCATAATGTGCCTTATGCTGGGCACCCTGGATATCAGAAAATTATGGTAGAAGTCAAGAGCCATTAATTTTGTCCAGGTATGAAGAATGAAATTGGAGAATACATCGTCAGATCTATGGAATGCCATAAGGTCAAAGCTGAGCATAAGCACCCAACAGGGTTGCTTCATCCTTTACCCATTCCTGAGTGGAAATGGGAGTTAGTGACAATGGATTTCATCACATGATTTCCCAGTATCAGAAAGTAGCATGATTCAATCATGGTGGTGGTGGAAAAGCTTACGAAAGTTTCCCATTTTATTCCACTAAAGACTACACACAAGGAAACTAACGTTGTTGATATTTTTATGAGGTAAATAAAACGATTTCATGGCATTCCCAAGACAATTATGTTTGAGAGGGACCCAAAATTTACCTCAAAGTTCTGGAAGGGGTTGTTCAAAGGATTAAGAACAAATCTGAACTTCATCACTACTTATCATCCTGAGTCTGATGGGCATACAAAGAGGGTGAACCAAGTGATAGAAGATATGCTAAGGATGTATGTGATGGACAAACCATCTAAATGGGAATACTACCCACACTTAGTAGAATTCGCCTACAACAATGGGTATCAAGCATCATTGAAGATGAGCCCATTTGAAGCAATTTATGGCAGAAAGTACAATACTCTAGTAAGTTGGGATAATCCAGTTGATAGAGCAGTGGTTGGGCCAGAGTTTCTCAAGGAAATGGAAGAGAAAATGATAAAAATTAAGCAAAATTTAAAGGCTGCCCAAGATAGGCAGAAAATTTATGCTGATAAAAACATAACCCACAAAGAGTTTAAAGTGGGAGAGCATGTTTTCCTGAAAGTGAAATCTAATAGAAGTTCCCTGAGGCTGGGAAACTGTTTGAATTTGGCAACTAGATTTTGTGGACCATTTGAAATCCTAGAAAGGATTGGGCCAATTGCATATATGCTTGCATTACCTGCATCCATGACTGTACATAATGTGTTTCATATTTCATTGCTTAAGAAATATATACCTGATGCTAATCATGTAATCAATTAGAATGTGATTTAGGTGGAGCAAGAAGGGGTCTTGCAAGTGCATCCGGTGCGCATATTGGACCAGAAAAGAAAGAAGCTCTGGAATCGAGCCATAGGGATTGTAAAGGTCTAGTGGACCTGGTATGGTCCCAAGGATGTGACATGGGAGCATGAGGATGCTATGCGGGCAGAATACCCGCATCTTTTTGAAGATTTTGGAAATCTTGCTAATGCTCTGTAAGTAAGTTGCACCGAGGACAATGCAAAAATAAGGGGAGGGGATTGTAATACCCCAAGGACAAGCCCTAGTTATATCTATGTATTGTAAACATGTTTTGTAGTCAGGTGAGCCGAGCAATTGTAAGCTGGTAAGATTATGTGCAAGTAGGCCAGAGAGCCTAGGTGTTAAAGTCCAGGAGCCTATTTTGTACATGTAATTATGCACTTTGTTAATATAAAAACATCGTTGTGTGTAGACTGAACATGAAGAAAGAATGATGGGGGAATAAGTTTCCACAAGGTTGAGTAAGGGAGGAGGCTAAGTGTTAGGATTAGGGGCTAAGCTAGGGGGCTTACCTCTAAAGGGGATACTAATTTATTATTATTTCCTAAAAGGCTAAGGTGGACAATTGATGAGTGTTTCCCCAAGTTCCTGGGAAAGGAACGTATGAAAAATGGAGTGCATGTTGCTCTAGGAAGATAGGTGTTGACCTAGTTGCATGCAGTTAAATATGAAGAAGTTAGCTGTGTAGGGGGTTCACGCACCCATTATTCCATATTCCGCCCGATTTCACTGGAATCCTTCATGAGAACCCATTTTGTCTCTGCATTGGATCTATGCATAGTCACGCACCTCTAAAAATCATATCTGTGAAGCCGACCTGCATGATTCCTGAACCCAGTGAGAACCTGTGGACTGACTTGTGTATTTTGTGAATCCTAAACATCCCGTAATTGTCTATGCCATGTGTGTTATAACTGTGGGTTGTTGTGGTCATGCAGTCCCTTGGCTGAGTGTGTCTTGATATCATTGTTTGTTCCTTGGTGATCCTTACTATTGTCCTCCTTTGTGCAGAAATGGAGTTGAAGAAGCAGGTTGTTAGGCCTGTGCGCAACACTCTCTCCAGGTGAGGGAGGTGGTTGTGGTTGAAGAGCAAGGTTTTTAGGCCTGTGGGAAGCTCTCTCTAGGTGAGAGAGTTTGCTGGGAAGTGGTTTTCTCCTAGAGATAGTCCAACACCAGCTACAGAGCTCTAAGAATTCTATCTAGCTTGTTGTTGAAGCCCAAGGCAAGGGAGATGAAGAATTCAATGGACTATGTGATAGTGAAGGTGTATACTCCTGGGGTGGGATAGCCTTGTGGGGAATGCGAGTCCGTGAGTAGTGGGCATAAGAAGGCTCCTGGGAGAGAATCCTTCCCCATAAAATGTGTGCCTTCCTGTTGAATTTTCCTAGCCTAGGATTCTGTTTCCCAGTGGAGCTTAGTCCCAGTTTGAGGGTGAGATACTGATGAGAGTGATGAGAAGTGTGGTCTAAGGTTGGGAGGTTCATGGAAGGTCTTCACGTAGTTGGTGGTGTTACTCCATTTGAAAAGATAATTATTATTCATGTGATTAATTTTTATGTCATGCATGTCTGTGATGCTTGAATGTTATCATGTATCTCATTGCATATATGAATTACTCTCTATTACATTTGAATCTATATGGTAGCAGTAACTCTGTGTAATGTGTTTTATTTCAAATAAAGTGCATGTTATATGTATGTATGTATTTAATTCCGCGTGGTAGCATTGCCTGGCCTGTTGGTGGCTGGGGATGTTACATCCGGTAACCTGATGGTGGGATCATGTACTGCCATCCTGAATGATGAGCTACTACCTCCAGGTGGTGTATATACTTGACTAATGCTTCCTAAACTTGCTCCCCCAATTGTTGTTACTTTTGTATATGTACTTCCTACTTTCTTTCTTCTCCCAAAATTTAGTTTTCTAACTGGTGGTGTTCTTCTTGATGTATTAGTCGCACATGGGTTTATGGGTTCCACAATGAAACTGATATGGATATGAGTGTTTACTTCTATTACCGCTCTTGGACCTCTTGTCTTCCTCTCATATGTCGTGTGTAGGATTTACTCAATATTCTCCACATCCTGGAGATCCTCTACCTCCTCTTCATCACTTTCCAAGCCTTCCCTTATAGCTACGACTCTCTTCTTGGTGTTCACCTTATATTGGTAAGGTACTCCACTAAACATTCCTCCAATTATTTCCATGATCCAACTGATCTGGTCTTCTTCCATCATAATTGGGTCCAACCCTCCTCCTTCTTTCCTTTATCCATTTCTCCTTCTCCTATCAGTGTTTCCCCCCTTCCCCCATGCACGCAAGGAAATTTAATTGTCTAATTCCATTGTCATTACACCTTTGTTATATAGTATATATTAATAGAAGTATATAACGATATGATGTACCTACCTCGAGGTCCCTTCAAGAACTCTTGTTCAATTGTGATGTATTACTTGGCTGTATCTACTGCAAATTCTGTGATAAATCTGACAACAATGTTGTTTAACCCAAAATCTACTACGTGTGTAAACTTATTATCAACTCGTTTTAACTGGGTGATGTATTCAATATTCCACTCTAGATGTTTGATTTGATTTATAGGATTGTTGTCTTCCAAATTTTTCAAACTTTTAATTCATTCATCTAACATTCAACCTTTAACAACAAATAAAGACACACACATTCATCCATATAACACAAGTGTTATCGTGGTTCACCCCCTCCTGGGCTACGTCCACAAAGATTTGGTTCTCAAGCTTCTTATTATGGTTCAGTAATAAATCACATAGAACGTGTTTAAAATATTATATCTCACTCTCCTAAATAGGATCCTCGATCCTTGCGAGGATGACTAGATCACACCAGGCTCACTAACCTTGAGGATTGAGTCGCTCACTCCTTCCCTAGCTTACCATATTAATCTCTTCTTTTGTCCTCTAAGTACTACCTATTAATATTCTTGGCTCATCAACCATTACAATACATTACAAAAACCCTAAACCTAGCATCGTTAGGTCTTCCTTGTATGCATGCCTAGCTTTCTCTGCTTGCACGTGATGATTTTCCTTCCAGCTATCCTTTCCTCCTTCCATGCTTCTCCTCCAAAAATAGACTTTATTCCTGAATCATCCTGCATCCAACAAAATACCCTCCCGAATAACCTCGAATGACTAAAATTGCCTGAAGTACCATGTTCGCCCTATTCATATGAAATCCCATTGATGGAAAATCAGACCACATGGTTGGGAAATTATGACTGCCTTTATAAATGTACACAAGGGATGATTGGGTTGATAGAAGTTGTAATCCATGAGTACCATGGAGGTGCCCCTTCGATTTGGGATCTTGACTCTTGGGTCTTCTTTTGATAGAATAAATATGGGGAAACCGAGGAAATGAATGTTCCATATCGAAAAGGAATAGGTAGAGTGAATAGGAGGTAGAATAGAAGAAGGAGAAACAAGGAGGTATCGTGAATGAGAAAGAGGGATAGAGAGAGAGAGAGGAAACATGCTAGACCATAGAAAATAAAACTGGGAAGTTTTTGTGAAGAAAATATGAATCTTTCTCATAACACTCATGGTAAACATTGGAACA
>SNQJ01S0194722.1:3033-16913 GCA_010110895.2 Picea sitchensis | reverse complement strand
AACAACATTCTGTGACATTTTTCCGCACAAAAATCCCCTTTTGAAACCACTGTTGTTACAGTAAGATTTTCGCAACATCTTTAAATCGTCAAATATTTATAGTCCAATTTTAGGTCACAATCATCACAATTGCGACGACCATGACCTAAAAATATTTATTTATTTTTACCTATTTATTTTAGGTCATTTTTAAAGGTCAATTTTAACGTTAGGTCAATCGTCGCTCTTGCGATGAACAAACTAGATTTGTCACTCTTATGAAGAAAATTGACCGTATTAATTTAGTCAAAGTACGTGCATCGAGATAACGACAAATACAGGGTGTATTTAGAAAAATTGAATTTTTTCTCTTGCATGTTGCGACGAAGAGTACTTTCATCGCAAGTGGTCATCACAAATTTTTCAATATGTAGTAGTGTAGCCAAAATCCTAGTTTGACTGCCCCCTTAACCTAGATGTCAGATGTAAATAATGTGCAATCGACTAATCCCAAGGCTAACCACCAAACCAAGGGAAAGAAGAAATATAAAAACAAGAAGGTCAAGGGGGATAAGAATGCTTCAAACAATGTTGGCGAGGGAAAAAGTGAAAAGAGAAAGGTGAAGTTTCTGTGTAAGATTTGCATGGACGACCACTTGACTCACCTATGCCCTCAGCTTGCGGAATCCATAAGCTACTGACACATAACATAATGTTTTTTTGACAAACCCTTTTCCACAAGGGAAAAATACGGCTCAAACTTCTGCATCCATGAGTACGGCTGGGGGAAGTCAGGGAACCCCCACACCCAATAATAATAACAATGGGGCCTCAAAAATATATATGATGAAAGACAAAGCGAATTTATCAACCAGGGCTCATAACTATGGAACACAAGAATTTGTTGAAAATAGAAAAGAGGCCTCCAACCCATTGACTCCTCTTCAAATTGAGAAGAAAATGGGAGAAATGATGACTCGCATCCCTAAAGGTGCATTCAAAAAGGATTCTCACAACCCAAATGTGAGGGTTTCTCAGAATTACTCAATCATGGAGGATCTTGCACAAACTCATTGTGCAATGTCTGCTCTAGAGGTTCTCCAAAGTTTCCCCTCACAGAGAAAATCTTCGTTGTCTTCCTTGGGAGAGACCGAGCCTAGTAACTTAGGAATGTTCATTTTTTATCCTACTGACCATAAACCTCATCTTCCTCACCATGTCTCCTTTCATATAGTAGTGGTGTACACCACAAAATCATTGACACGGGACATTTTTCGTACGGTGGTTGATGAGGGTGACTCGACTTGCATGATATCCTTGGCATGTTGGAAGGCCATCGACTAGCCTGAGTTGTCTTCGTCACCCACATTGCCTGCTACATTTTACGGTCGTTGTTTCAGACCATGTAACATCCCCAGCCCTCCACCAGGTCGGGAAATGCTACCAACACAACCTTAACTTATCCTTTAAATCTCTGATACCAATTTGTAATGTCCCCAACCTTCCAAGAATATCGGGCAATGCCACTGCTTAGCTCTGATTTAGCTGTGATACCAAACTCTAACGTCCCCGACCATTCAACAAGTCGAGTAACACTACCAAGTGGAACATTCACATATAAATATATAACATGAATTTTAATCTAAATAAAACACATAACATAGAGTTACTGCTACCATACAGATTCAAATGTAATAGATAATAATTCATATATGCAATGAAATACATGATAACATTCAAGGATCACAAGCATGTATAACATAAAATTAAGCACATAAATGATACTTATCTTTCACCTAGAATAACACCACCAACTACATGCATACATTCCATGAACCTCCCATCCATAGACTGCGTTGCTTATCACACTCAACAGTGGGTCACCCCCGAGTTGGGACTAAGCTCCACCCATGGCAAGGGAATCCTAGGCTAGGCAAGGTCAATAGGGAAGTAACATAGTTAAAGAGGAAGGATTCTCTCTCAGGATCCACTTATTCCCACTGATCACAGACTCTCATTCCCCACATGCCTCTCCCACCCCAAGAGTATACACCTTCACTGTCACACAATCCATCGACTACTTCACCTCCCTTGCCTTGGGCTTCAGCAATAGGCCGGACCAGAATTCTCAGAGCTCTGTAGCAGCTATGGGACCCCTTCTAGGAGAACTCACTTCCTCGACACACTCTCTCATCTGGAGATATTTTATCATAGGCCTGATAACCTGCCTCTTCAACCACAACCACCTCTCTCACCTGGAGAGAGTGTTTCACATAGGCTTGAGAACCTACTTCTTCAACTCAATTCTAGCACAAGGAGGAGAACAAAAAGTATCAACAAGGAACAAATGACGGCAACAAACCACACTCAGTCGAGGAACTGGATGGCCACAACAACCAACAGTTATGACACACACGACATAGACAAATACGGGGTGTTCGGGCTTCACAAAAGATGCAGCTCAGTCCACGGGTTCTCACTGGGTTCAGATGGAGGATGGAATAATGGAAAATGAACAATATTCTCGTGATGGTTTCCTTTACTGTGCATGGGTATGCATAGGAATACGTAGAGGAAAAACAGTTCAGACGTCCCTAAACCCAACGAACTCAGGCGGAGGATGATAGAATGAGGGAGCGAACCTCCAACACGGCTAACTTCTTTATCTTTAATTGCATGCAACTAGGTTGACATCTGTCTTCTTTAGAATTGACCACCTTAGCCTTTTAGGAAATAATAATAAATTATTATCCCCTTTAGAGGTAAGCACCCCTAGCTTAGCCCCTAGGCCCAAACACTTAGCCTCCTACCTTACCCAACCTTGTGGAGGCTTAGTCCCCCATCACTCTTTTTTTGTGGTCGGTCTACACGCAACGATTTTTTTATATTAACGAAGTGCATAATTACATGTACAAAACAGGCTCCTTTCCTTTAAGACCTAGGCTCTCCGGCCTGCTTGCACATAATCTTACCATCTTACAATTTCTCAGCTCACCAGCCTACAAAACATGTTTACAATACATAGATATAACTGGGGCTCGTCCTTGGGGTATTACAATCCCCTCCCCTTATTTCTGTATTGTCCTCAATGCAACTTACTTACACATATATAATTCAAAAAATCTTCAAAAATCCAAGCTTTAGATATTAGAAGCCCATTATCCAACTTTACTTTCAAGCACCAATTCTGGTATCCATATTGTAGATGAAACTCAATTTCTCTATTTCATAGAGTTGCTTCATGAAAGCATTCATCTTATTGTTCCTTATTACATGCTTCAATTAAACCTCTTTGAGAGAACCAAATGGTTGTAGATCCACGATATTCCATCCATTGATAAACTCTCAACAATGCTATGACTCCATAGACGTAAACACTATGCTCATACACCTATTCATTCAGAAGAAACATTAGAACATACATGCAATATATATACATGCAATTATAATAACATTATAACCTTTATATGAATTACAAGATACATAGCATACAATTAATAGAGAATTGATACTTATCTTTTGATTGAGAAGACTTCCATATCATCATGGTCTAGGCCAAGGTACCAAACCCCAACAGCATTGCAACCAACAATCTCTCTTCCCCACATGCCTGTCCCACCCCAGGAGTGTGCATATTCACTATCACACAGTCCATCGGCTGTTACACCTCCCTTTCCTTGGGATTTAGAAACAGGCCATACTGGAAATCTTAGAGCATCGTGGCTCGAGGAGTTCCAACTACCCTCATAGGTATCCAATCGACATCTTCCATGAGCTACTCTTTGTAGTCAAAATTCTAACTTTTAATCAACATCATCTCATATGCATCACCCACATGCAGTTATCTTGAGAAAACATAAAAGAATTCATTTAGGAACTCCAACTTAGTTCAAAAAGGAATTCAACTTTTTCCCCAAAAAATGAAATTCCATTTCATAATTCTTCTTGGATGTTGCCATATTATGAGTGTAGCCATCCTTGTGGTTTTCCACAGGCACCAAACTGCATACCATTTTTCTTGTAATGCTTCATCTTGCATACAGTCAACAAATTGTCATTATTCGTTGTACATCATATTCAATTGCAATATGTATAGAATCTTATGAAGTGATCTTAGAATTTCCTGCACCTAGAAATTCAGTCACAATTACTCAACAATTTAATAAAATAGAATGACTCATCATTCTATTCATATGCATGTTCATAATTAATTACAGTAAGTTCATTATTTCTTCTTCTGAACAAGAAAATTTCCTGTAGTCAATGCTCATGTGACTACTTGACTTGCAAATTTTCTGTTTCAATGTCTAACACCTTCGTGAAATGTCCTCAACTTCATGATTTAACAACATTTTAGTTGTTAGTAACAATTATTTCCATGCAATAATATATATGCATGTACTTACAAAAATCATCCAGTCATTTCATTTAGTACATAATTCTATCACTTACTATGCATGAGTGCAATTCTCAATGCATAATTAATCAGTGCACCTTGCATTGGATTACATAATTCTCTTTATCTGAATCATGTATCTCACCATCCATGAGTTGGAATTTTGGCCAATAGGTTGACACATTCTCCACACACTTCCTATTGTCTTCCCAATTAATTGGATGCCTTCCTTTTCAACCCGAACACTACACCAAGAATATAATTCTGTGGTGTTCATTAGTGTTAGCAAAAAGGTTACAGTTCAAGTTTTATTTAAAGGTAGGAATATTTTAGTACCTGTGTGGCTCATAACCTTTCCATATCCAACCATGTCCTAGTCTCATACATGACTAGCTTAGTGGCATTCATTTCTATAACAATTTCTTATCTTTTAATTCTATGGTTATTACCCCATAACCAAATTAACATGACATTATGCTATGTCAGTGTGTGCATTCAGAAGATAAAAAGATTTGAATTAATACAAGCCTCCAGCCTTTACCACATCCAGTGGTATGCATTCAATAATATAATCATGTGATTTTATAAAATAACTCTAACTGAGGAAATTCTTACCTAAATTTCCTTTCAGCAATTATGCAAAGCAAAAAGAGTAATAAAAACTCATACCTGCATGACCGCCATTAATAAATTTTATACTACCTGAATGTATGATGGAAGTAGAATCTTTCGTGCTTCTTTTATCAAACTTATAACCAACACTTCCACTCTCTGTTGCTTCACTCCTTATGCAAAAACATCACCAACAACACTTGCAAACATGCAATAATTCTTTCCTATGGCTGACCCAACAAACCATAACATACTTGATGCCACCGAAATTGCAAAAACTTATTTCCCATGTGCAAATTTTCCTTGCTGAACCCAAAAGTATTCAATTCTTTCTGGATTCTTGGGTCTTCTTGTGCTCCTGATACAACCCCTCTTCCTCCTGGGTTTTTGCGACCTCCCAGTCTAGGATCTTTCCAAATGTTGAGTCGGATTGACTCTTCGGGCCTTTACTAGACCCCTATTAATATTATGTAGGTCCCCTTTCCTTTTGTGTGTAGGTCCTAACAGACCCGCAAGCTTATTCTTGTGCGCTTCCAAAACTCCAAGTTTCAGGCCCTATCTCGTTTTTCATCAACCCTTTCCTTCATATGACCTTGGGCTATGACCTCATGGAAAATAGTGATTGCAAGCGTGGGAAAGAGTGTTTTTAGTCGAACCTTCTTTTCGCCCCACAATTCACCACTAGCTACCACTCATCACTTTATTAAAACCATGGTATAAACTACGGCCCATTCTCATATTTTTAAAATCCGAGCAATTTATGGCCTCGCAATCCATCTCGTCCATCAATATCCAATCCCTTGGCGATGATCCATGATCAATGACTGCTATCTATCTCATTTTATACCTTTTTTCCTCCTTCCACATGTGATCCTAGATATACACAATCTTTCAACATGTAGCTCCCTTCCAAATCAACGATTACGGTTGATTCCAGCTCTTCAGACCTCGAGAGTTTTAACTCTCAACTATCTGCTTTTCCCCATATGACAATATTTCGGAGTGGAAGATCTAATGACACCTGTCCTCAACAATCAGATGGTTCTAATGAACTACGAATCTCTATCCTTCGGGAGTTCTCACATCTCCACACACATAAGTCTCCGAAGTGAATTTCCCCGAAGTGATAGACTTTCTACCACACGTCCTCTCCAAATCAACGACCTTGATTCTCTTCGGGACTTCGGCTCTTTCCGACCAAGCCCAAACCAACGGTCCTTCGACCTCCTCCTAGATCAATGATCACGATATCCTTTGGGACTTCGACGCTTTCATCCTTTGCTTTCCTCCAGAGTGTTTCATACCTGGAGTTCCAGATCTAGTGTCATGCGTCCACTTTCAGATCAACGGTTGTCCAACGGAGTGAGTCTCCATCCTCCACGTGTCTCCTCACAGATCAATGATTCACGTTCCTTCCTTCAGATAAATATCCCTTAGATGTTTCAGGCTTTGGCACTTTGGGACATCTCGAAACACAACTTCACAAAAACCCCAGAGTACGATTCTCTGAAGTTCATGATCTGGTGGCATATGTCCAACCCAGATCAATGGCTCCCAGCTGCTTCGGATATTCGGGCTTTAGCGATTTCAAATCTAAAACTAAACTCTTGAAGTGATTCCTTTGGATGTTAATCTAATAGTCCAGGCTCACCAAAACTAATCTGATGGTTTTTGTCGCTCCTCCTCCTGATATTTTGAGTTCTTCTGCCTTGGAATATTTTGTCAACGTTCAAAGGCTTCGACCTTTGACCTTTCTCCTGTGAGTCTGCCTCCTAGATCTCATATTTTCTCTCATAAGCGCTATCTCTTCTAAGATTTAGGACTTGGAATGAGTCAGTCTCCCACACACTCCTTGCGTTATGTCTTTTGATATTTTCGATTTACTCAGTCTCCTAAGGGTCTCGGCCATTCTGTTTCCTTTCAAAGGAAAACTTCTTTCCCTCTTGGCAACCTTCTGCTCAAAGCACACCTTGTTGAGCATTTTCTACAGAGTGTTCAAAATCTTTGTAAGTATCTTCCTCTGATACTCTTCCCCCTGAACTCGAAAAAGAGTTCTCTCTATGCACCCTAACACTCACTCAATGTCCACCTGACAGAGACCTACAAAGTTCTCAGTGACTCTATCTCTCTTTGAACTCAACACAAAGTTCTTCCTTTGCACTCCTTGCACTTTTGTTGATGAAGGTTCAACGATATCTCTCCTGAGATTCTCTTAGGTTAACTTACCTCTGTCAACACACTCCTTGCAAACAATGTGTACTGCTTGCACTCAAAAACTCAAAGAAGATAAACAATTGAAACTTATTCAATACTTCACGAGTTTACACATTCAAACCAATCTGATTTAGGAAAACGTTCAGATTTGATTTTCCTTCCAATATCTTCTCTGCTCTGTAATAATTTTCAGGCACTAGCCCCTTTCTATCAGTCCCCAATCCATGTGATCACAGGCCATGACCAAGCACTAGATCACTAGGTGCTTACTCAGGCAATTGGCTTCAGAAGTTTTCAAAGCACCACACAACAATCTCTCGGAGTTCCGGATTACCGAACTCGCGAAGTAGGGAAGATCATAAATCCATGTCTACCTAACATTTGATGGCTGACACTCACTATGGAACCGCAGGAATCTAAATTTTGGAACTTCGAAGCTTCAGGACTTCGAAGGATTTCACATCTGTGCATCCCAAACCGTTAATCTCCAAACATTCCCAATCACCTTTGGTGACATCATCACATCACATTACTTACATTTTCCAATTGCGGGGGCATGCGGTAGTAGTTTGGAGTAACCCTCCTTTCATCCCAGAATTATTCTTACGTTGACACGTAACCCCTCAGTGAAACCAAGGTTTGGATTGTGAGACCGCCTTGGATAATTAACTCCCATGCAACTTGGGTCCCCTCAATTCCTCCTGGCCGTTGATCTTGATGTATCATGATCAACGCCAATGTGGGTCCTTTGACCTTTAACTTTGTTATGTAACCTTGGGTCCCACTGACCATGCTCATATGGAGTGCCACGTGGAAAAATACTAGCGACTAGCTCGTAGCCCAATTAGATGGGTGTCACACGTCACGTTCCATATGGAATTTCAATCTTCCACGGGTTTAGAACCCACTTATACATGGCACATAACCCATGTTTCCATGTCAATCCAAGTGATGTCATCATGACTCACTACTTCTTCTCTTCGAGAGATTCTTCCCTTCACTACTGTGTTTGACCTTTTAACATTGACTTGATCCAACAATCGAGCTCTCTTCTCCAAATCTACAGTGTAGATCCACTTTGGAGATTCGGGCTTCAGCCCTTCTCTTGTTTATGGCATCAGAATTCACTGAAGTCATGAAGTACAAAGGGCTTCTAGTTTAACTCCTTTGCACCTTCCCTAGATCTGATGGTCGTAAGGGATTTCCCTTCCTTCTGAACAAATCCTATGGCATAGAAAAAACTCTATTACTCTGCAGATTTCCAAAGGAATTCACAGCTAACTACCTCACAACATTACCAGACTCGACAGTCGTAAAGAATTCTCCTTCTCTCGAACAGATCCTAAGGTCCACATTACTCTGCGGCCCAATACCACTTCTGTCATGGTTTTACAACGTCGCTACTCCTCATGAGCTTTGTAACATGGCCAAGGTAACTTCTTGGCACTCAGGAAGGTTATGAGGTTCGAAATTGGTCATCCAGACACAATTTCCTCTTGAAACCTTGGGTCCAATGACCACTTATCCAGCCCATTCAGACTCAGTGTTGAAACCTTGGGTCAGAACTTGATTTTTTTCCATTTCGACAACAACTGCTTCTGAAACTCTTGCTTCAACTTCCACTAACATGGCCCATCCAAGCTCAGTGTTGTAACCATGCTTTGATACCAATTTGTAATGTCCCCAACCTTCCACTAGGCTGGGAAATGCTACCAACACAACCTTAACTTAGACTTTAAAGCACTGATACCAATTTGTAACATCTCGAGCCTTCCAACAATACAAGCCAATGCCACTACTCAGCTCTGACTTAACCGCAATACCAAACTGTAATGTCCCCGACCACTCAACAAGTCGAGTAACACTACCACATAGAACATTCACATATAAATATATAACATGCATTTTAATCGAAATAAAACACATAACACAAAGTTACTTCTACCATACAGATTCAAATGTAATAGACAGTAATTCATATACACAATGGAATACATGATAACATTCAAGCATCATAGACATGCATAACATAAATTAAGCACATAAATGATACTTATCTTTCAACTGGAATAACACCACCAACTGCCTGCAGACCTTCCACAAACCTCCCATCCATAGACCACTCTGCTCATCACACTCAGCAGTGGGTCACCCCTGAGGTGGGACTAAGATCCACCCATGGCAAGGGAATCCTAGGATTGGCAAGGTCAATAGGGAAGTCACATAGTTAAAGAGGAAGGATTCTCTCCCAGGAGCCACTTATGCCCACTGCTCATAGACTCTCATTCCCCACATGCATGTCCCACCCCAAGATTATACACCTTCATTGTCACACAGTCCATCGGCTGCTTCACCTCCCTTGCCTTGGGCTTCAGCAACATGTCGGACATGAATTCTTAGAGCTCTGTAGCAGCTATGAGACCCCATCCAAGAGAACTCACTTCCTCAACACACTCTCTCACTTGGAGAGAGTTGCTCATAGGCCTGAAAACCTTCCTCTTCAACCACAACCACCTCTCTCACCTGAAGAGAGTGTTTCACATAGTCTTGACAACCTGCTTCTTCAACTCAATTCCAGCACAAGGAGGACAACAACAAGGCTCACTAAGGAACATATGACGACAACAAACCACACTTATCTGAGGAACTACATGGCCACAACAACCAACATTTATGACACACATGACACAGACAAATACAGGGTGCTTAGGCTTCACAGAGGACACGGTTCAGTCCACAGGTTCTCAATGGGTTCAGACAGAGGATGGAATAATTGACAGCGAACAATCTTCCCATGATGGTTTCCTTCACTATGTGTGGGTATGCATAGGTAGACGTAGAGGAAAAATTCTTCAGACTCCCCCAAACCCAGCGAACTCAGGTGGAGGATGACAGAATGAGGGAGGGAACCCCCAATATGGCTGACTTCCTCAACTTTAACTGCATGTGCCTAGGTCGACACCTATCTTCTTGGAGCTGCATGCACTCCATTTTGCATGTGTTCCCTTTCCAGGAACTTAGGATAACACTTGGTCAATTGACCACCTTAGCCTTTTCGGAAATAATGATAAATTATTATCCCCTTTAGAGGTAAGCCCCCCCTAGCTTAGCCCCTAGGCCCAAGCACTTAGCCTCTTCCCTTACCCAACCTTGTGGAAACTTAGTCCCCCCTCACTCTTTTTTTGTGGTTGGTCTACACGCAGCAATGTTTTTATATTAACAAAGTGCATAATTACATCTAAAAAATAGGCTACTGGCCTTTAACACCTAGGTTCTCTGGCCTACTTGCACATAAGCTTACAAGCTTACAATTTCTCATCTCACCAGCCTACAAAACATGTTTACAATACATAGATATAATTGGGGCTCATCCTTGGGGTATTACAAACCACATGGTATAATTCCTTCTTTCCTTGTGCAGTTGGAGGGTAAAACATTGTGTGTTGAGGTAGAAGTAGTCGATGTGCCTCTCGACTACAATATTGTGTTAGGGTGGAGTTGGACCTATGCCATGAATGCAGTTGTAGCCACCATTTTTTGGGTCTTTTGTTTTCCTCACGAAGGTCGGATTATAACCGTTGACCAATTATCCTTCTCTCATCATGACCCTTCATCGGGGGAATCCACGGTCTTGATGATTGATAACCTCCCGCCAGGTACTCTCAACTTAGGTGTTGGATTGTTTCCATCTTTGATGTGAACTTTTGATTATCTACTTCCTTCCAATGATGTTAGGTTTATTTTTGTTGTCCCCAACCAGCCAAAGGCTGCAATTTTTCAGTTCATGTCTTTTGAAACGAGCTACTTTGATGACCTGTAGAATTTACCTTCCCCATCATCTTCGATGGAGGGGGTAGGGAACCTTGGCATGGTCATGCTCTTATTTGTTGTTGAGTTTTCATATAGTGTTGTCTAGAAAGCCTCGGCCAATCCCAATCTGGCTCCCCCACAAGAGATAGATCCTGTTCTCGAGCCTATTTGGGCTCAAGACTCTCTCGCCACTCACAACCCTTTGGACTTTGTCTTCCCCTCTGACGAGGTGACCCTGGAGGAAATGACTAGACCAGACATACCTTGTGATGATCTTCATCATAGATATTATTCCTTAACCGAGCTTGGGAGAATAGAGGCAGGAGAGTTTGTTACGACCATGAATGGAGATATCCCTTGTCCTATTAACCCTCTAGATAAGCACGAAATATATGTTGAGGGAAACATGGAAAATATTGTTGAAATGATTCCTATGAATATCTCCAAAACCCCTGGTGTCATGGAAAATGTCTTCATCAGAGTGGATTTATCTCCTAAAGAGATTCAAATCTACACTTAATTGTTTAAATAATTCCTGCGATGTTTTTTCCTGGTCTTATGAGGATATTCCATGCATTGATCCACGAATTGTTTAACATGAAATCACAACTTATCCTGATGTCAAAACTGTGTGACAAAATATTCACTCGGTCAATCATCACAAAGAAATGGCGATAAATGTTGAAGTAGAGAAACTCCTCAAAGTTGATTTCATCTACACTGTGCAATTGACAGAATGGGTATCGAACCCTATTCCTTTCAACAAGAAGCAAGGCACAATCCGCATATGTATGGACTTCCACAACTCGAACAAAGCTTGCCTGAAAGAGAATTTTCCAACCGCGTTTATTGACCAAATCGTCAATGAATGTGCGGGTTTTGATGTCTTTTCTTTCATGGACAGTTTTTCCTGGTATAATCAAATTCATATCAAGCCCAAGGACCAACATAAAAAAAAAATTTATTTGTCCTTGGGGTACATTCGCGTATCGAAAAATTCCCTTTGGCCTGAAGAATGTTGGAGTCTGGAGATACTTTTCAACGAGCCATGTCATTTTATTTTCATGACCTCAAAAACATAGTCAAGTCATACCTCAATGATATGGCATCATGTTCTCGCAAGAGATCCGATCATCCCGCCCATTTACTACTAATATTTGAAATGTGTCGCTACTATCAAATTCTCTTGAATCCAAACAAGTGTAGTTTTTGCGTGAAAACAGGTCATTTATTAGGTTTCATCATGTCAACAAAAGGGATCATGGTCGATCCTCTAAAGATTGAGGTAATAGTTCAATTTCCTCTCCCGTGCTTAATTCCCTAGCTTCAGAGTCTACAAAGGAAAGAAAATTTTCTTTGGTGTTTTGTTGCTAATTATGCTGAGATTACAAAAGGGTTCATGTGTCTCTTAAAAAAGGGAGTCCCATTCTTTTGGGACGAAGTAGCTCAGTGCTATTTTGATAAGTTGAAACATGCCCTGAAATCCACCCCTCTGCTTAGTCCTCCTAATTATGGCAAGGATTTCTTGTTGTATTTGGTTGTTTCAAAGTCTACAATTGGCATGGTCTTGGTCCAAGAGGATGAGGCACTCAAAGAGAATGTGATCTATTATCTCAGTTGAGGCCTAGTTGGAACATAACTCAATTACTCACATGTTGAGAAACTCACTTTAGCAGTTGTTCACACTTTCCAACGGTTCCGTCACTATATATTACTTCACAAGACCATCATCATAGTTGTTGTCAAGCCCTTAAATATTTGTTAACGTGATGGTTCATCGATGGAAAAATCAGTCGATGGATATTTATCTTGCAAGATATTGACTTGGATTTCATCTCGAAAAAATATAAAAAGTCCTTTCTCTTTGCGAAGTTAATCTCGAAACTTTCATTTGAAAGTGGTCATATTTCTGTTGGAAGATTGGTTGTTTTCATTGATGTCAACCCTAGTCATGGGTTTTGGACCGCAGGATTGATAAAGGTATTTGGATATGAAGGAAAATGTACATGCATATACAACACCCATGAATGGATAGTATACATCATTTTGTTTCCGATGGTATGTGGCACATCACGTGGATCCTCATGGTTAAGGATAAATTAATTTTTGAAGATGACAAAGTGAATCGAAGAAGGAAGTACATGTAGGCCCTGAAAATAATTAAAGAAAAGAACTACAAAATAAGAAAGTGTCAGGTCGGCCCTAATGTTAAAAGGAAGCAACATAAATGGTATAAATAAACATCATTATACATTCATTTGACACAAGTCTAATTTCAGAGGTAATAAGAAGATAAGAAGGTCGGATTTCAAGGGAGGATGAAGTCTTTTTGTGATGTGTTCTAAGGTATGTTATTTTCATATCATCTTACCATTTTTTCTATAACTTTTTTTATAGAACGATTCAAATGGTGAAATCACTACAGTATTGAGAAGACATATCAAGGTATCTCTGGTAAAAATTTCAGCTCTTGATTGACTATAATTATGGAGATACACTCTATAGAAGATAGGGTTTGTGACCAGTACTGAAGCTAGTCAATAAATAGGTGTTCCTGGTAAAATAGTCATAACGTTTTCATACAGAATCCAAATGAAGTGGGATAACTTCCATTGGAAAGAGTACAGACTGTAGTTTCTTGTGTGTGAGTTTTAGAATCAGATGTTAAATATTGAGCGCAGGGCATGCTGTACAAGTTGGGTCTTATGAACAGGCCAGAATTGAATAAAGTCTACCATTCTTTCTATAACCTCTTTTTGGGGAGGATTCAAGGAGTGAAAATTGGAGGAGTTTCAGAGAATACATTGAGTAATATTATCTATAGGATTGGAGTACTCCAAGAATTGAAGAATTCTTAGGAAGCATTATC
>SNQJ01S0194721.1:0-10390 GCA_010110895.2 Picea sitchensis | reverse complement strand
GAATTCTCCCTCTGGCTCCACTTGGACCACATACTAGTCAATTATATGATTAGAATCATGTACATATTTCTTCAATAATGTATCATGGAAAACATTATGTGCTTTCACCGTGGGAGGTAAAGCTAATCTATATGGTACATGTCCCACTTGTCCAAAATTTCAAAAGGTCCACAAAATCAAGGTGCCAACTTAGCACATGTTCCCATCCTCAAGGAAATTCTTCTGGGTCTAATTCGGAGATACAGATGATCCCCTACTTTGAACTCTTTATGAGTCCTTTTGATGTCTGTATATCTCTTCTGCCTGTCCTGGGATACTTGTTGTTCCAACTCCTTTAGCATGTTTGGCCCAAGTGTAATTTTGTCCACTGGGTTGTTCTAGCCGATTGGAATTTTGCATTGTCTACCATAGAGAGCTTCAAAATGAATCATTTTCGAGGATTCCTGATAGACGTTGGTGTAGGCAAATTCTACCAGTGGTAGGTATTCTTCCCATTTCTTGGGTTGATGCATCACATGCATCCTTAACATGTCTTCCAATACTTGGTTTACCCTCTTTGTCTGCCCATCAGTTTGAGGGTGATAGGCTATACTAAATAACAATTTAGTTTCAAAACCAACAAACAAAGATTTCCAAAATTCTGAGGTGGATTTTGTATCTCTATCATATATGATATCCCTAGGCATCCCATGTAGCCTAAATATTTTTTTCAAAAAAATATTGGCAATATCTATTGCCTTGCAAGTGGAATTTACCATGATAAAGTGAGCAGCCTTGCTCAACTTGTCCACAACTACCATAATGGCATCATTTCGTTTGGCTAATTTAGTTAATCCTGTGATAAAATCCACGGAGATGGTTTCCCATTTCCACTTTGGAATAGATAGGGGATGTAGCAGCCCTGTTGGATGCTTATGTTCCACCTTAACCTGTTGGATGCTTATGTTCCACCTTAACCTGTTGGCATTCCAAACATTTGGCTAAATAACCAGCTATGTCCTTTTTCATTCATGGCCAATAAAACAATTTCTTAGTGGCTTTGATCATTTTCTGATAACCAAGATGACCAGTGTATGGTCTTCTATGTAGTTCAACCATGATGAACCTCTTCAAGTCATCACAATTTGGGATATACAATCTAGCACTGCGTTACCCAGGTGCATACATTTTCATAAATATAGAAGGTCACCAAAACATGTACAATAAGTAGCATCATGGGTTCATCCCTCAACTTAAACATAATAGGGATTTGAGTTACTTACACACTCAATGACTATTGTAAACTTGTACCCTTCCATATTCACCCATTATACAAGGTTATTACAGGAAAATACTTGCAATTGTTTTACTAAGACAGAGACTATCTGTATTCAAGGACACCCGACTTTCCAAGCAGATATATTTCATTCAAATACGAGACTATCTCCAGAAATACAAAATAAATTCACAATCAGGTATTCATGTCCAAAAATCACCATGCAAAGCATTCAACTATACATATACCCAATTCAATGCACAAAGAGAACTAAAATTACTTATATATAAGTTGGGAGATGCTGACAACTACTGAAGGGCATTCCACTCTCCACCCAACCATAGGCAAAGTTGCACAATTCACTGCTACAACCAGCCACCTTGATACGATGCCACGAGAGGATAACTGTTTTTTCAGGAAGTATCTATCACTTCTACACTGCTCCTTTCCTTGAACCAGAGAGTTCTCCTTCTATCCGCTCTTGTGTTTAGGTTTTTCCCTCCTCCCCCATCGATTTGTCTCTACATCCCCCTCTTACTATTCTCTGTCCCTTTCTTTTGCGTGTATTCTCCCCAAGACCTTGTGGGTCGTGTCAAAATCTTCCCGATGGGGACGTCTTCCCATCCTTAATTGATTGTTGAAGGAGACTACCCAACTACCAGCCTGACTGGTAATCAAATCTCTAAGGTTGAGGACAGTTCAGGGTCTGCATTTCTTTAAATTCATAGGGTATTGCCTGACAGGGTCATTTTAATTAGTAATAACTTCCCTCTTGCACCATTTCTCACATGACATCGTAACTGGGAAGGAAATCCCTTCATTAGCAGTTTAACATCTCCCTGTTGCATTAATAACCAAATATTTACATTACACAATTTATCAAAGGTCCATTGTCTTTAAATAATCACATAACCGACCTATCTCTAGTTTTGGTCGCAATAATAGTTATAATTACATACATGGGGAAACATGGGTGTTACAAGTAGATTGTATGAATCAAAATATGATGTAGATATTTGTACATGGAAATAGGTTGCAAAGATAGATGAGGATGAATAAAATGAAGAGGATAGGGAAATATTTAGATAGGAAATACATTATTCACTACTGGCCCAAAGTTAGAGAGTTATATATTACTATCAATATTCAACTTGCAGGTTACAAGCCATATGATCTATATGTCTTTATAGATTTAGGGGCTATGTTATCATGCTGCAAAACATTAGCTAGACTTGAATATTTCTAGAGATCGTGTGTCATAAGTGTCAGAGCAATAAATGGTTCTAGATGTCAACTTAACATGATGACCAAATATTTTCCAATCATGATTAAAGGAATTACAACTCATGTAAAACTTTATGAGTGTGATTCTAGATATGATAATATCTTAGGACACGATTTCCTAAGAAATCACATGCTTATTACATTTGATAAAGGCAATGTCAAGTTGAAAATACAAGGCCAGTTAGTTCAAGTTCCTTGCTTGGATGATTTTGAAGTGAGAATCCAATCCTCCCCAAAGGATGAGGATCTCTCAGTGGTTGCAGATAAACTATTCAAAATCAAAAGGATATGTAAACAAACAAAGCTTAGAAATGATGGATGTCATGTAGAAATAATAAATAAAATAAAAAAGGAATGTTGTAGTGACTTCCCTAATGCTTTCTAGAGTAGAGAGGAGTATTTTGTAGATCTTCCATCATATGCAGAAGCTTATAAATAATTAGCACAAAAGTTTTTTGCTAATCCCATGTCTCCAATTGAACAAGAGATGTGCAAGAAAGAAATAAAAGGTCTACTAGAAAAGTTTTTTTTCAAAAAAAGTGGAAGCCCTTGTGTTGGTCTTGAATTCTATGTTAATATGAACTGAGAGAAAAAGAGAGGCAAACCAAGGTTAGTTGTGAATTACAAAAAACTAAACAAAGCACTCATGCCTATTAAATATTCTCCACCTAATAAAGAAAGCATCCTAGCCAAAATCAAAGGATGTTATGTATTTTCTAAGTTTGATTTAAAATCTAGTTTTTGGTAGATAGGGATCAACCCTAATAATAGGTATAAAACAAGTTTTGTGGTTCACCATGGACAATACTAGTGGAAGGTGATGCCTTTTGGATTAAAAATACTCCCTTTGAATTCTAAAAGAGAATGGAATGTATTTTTGAGAACCTTTAATTTCTCATTATTTATATCGATGATATTCTTATTTGAAGGATCTAAATGAGCATAAAAAACACTTGAAAGAATTCTATGAAAGAGTATATATTCATGGGATAGTTTTATGAGAAAGTAAAATCGAAATTGCGAAAACAGAGGTTGAGATTTTGGGGTTTTATTTTAAGGAAGGAAAGATTATTCTCCAGCTTCATGTTTTATTGAAATTAAAGTCTTCTCCTAATATTATGTTGAATAAAACCCAATTACAAAGATTTCTTGGCTCATTAAATTATATGGGAAATTTCTATCTAGGACAAGCCAAGGGCACAATAGTTCTCGAACATAGATTAAAGAAGAACCCAGTTTCATGAACTTAGAAAATGATAGATGYAACCATAAACATCAATTCCAAACTTGAYTATCTTCTTACATARYACTCCACATAGGTAAATGACAATTCATATTGGAAACATATGTATYTGATAATTGTTGGGATGGTGTTCTTATTGAAAAGATTGGAGAAGTAGAAATAATCGCCATGTATACATATGGTAGTTTCAATGTTGTAGAGTTAAACTATCCTTCCAGTCATAAATTATGGTTGTTAAGRTCTCCATTACAAGGTTTCACCTTTACTTAAAGATGATCAGATTTGTTGTTAGACTAGATCTAAAACATAACCAGACATGCCTAAACATAACAAGCAGTTGGAAATTGGTAGTAACAAAATTTTAAGATRGAAATTGTGGTTAGATGGATTTGATTTTGATTTCCAGTTTAAACCTGGTGAATACAACTACTTAGTAGATCTGTTAACTTGAGAAGGACGCCCAACACTAGATTGCAAGTTTCTTAGATATTTAACTAGAGAAGATAAAGGAAAATAACCTATGGGAGAATCTTCATCAGAGGTTCCAACGAATATGTTTTTTTTTTTAATATATATAGTGGAATCAACAATTGGGACATAATAGTACTCGTGTGACATAGGGTCAATTTCGACTGCTACCACTATAACCTCCAGGTGCAATACACAACCCCCAAGCATGGCACACGGGCTAGTCAAGGTTTGAACCAACGACATCACAAGGAGTGCCTTAATAGTATACTCTATCGCTAACTAATCTACACCCTTTGGGGTTCAAGGAATATGTGTTATCCTTTCTTCCTACAAACTATAAAGGCAAAACTTGTAGTCACTTGTCTCCTTGTAAAATGGGCAAACATGTATAATATTGTAAATAATTATCAGTTTTTACTAGATACCTTTATATGAGTTTGACAGTTTGACTTTAAACCCCATATAGGCAAGTCAGTGTTAGAATTTTATTTACCTCAAATAACTTTCAAAGATTTCATAGCAATATGTGAGTTAGTAAAATATAGAAGAAGCTTGTGGATACTATTTGACAATCATGTATTTTCCAATTGCATTCCTTGCTCACCTTGGTTTATTTTGTTTTTAGAGTTGTATTGTCCTATAGTTTGACTAGAATATTTAAGTCAATATGATTTTTTTACATTCACCATGGATGTTGGCATTGCCTCCCAATCGAACCTCTGGTTCCTATTCTAGCTACACTATGCCGAAACTGTTGTCGAAGTCTTGCCTGAAACTAAAGATTATGAAGATGCACTAAGATATGCTTTAAGAACACATCTTCTGAGTCATTTTCATGAATCAGTTAGACCTCCAGAGCTTCAAGGTTCCCCATTCCAACATGGTTTCACTTCAAACAATCCACATGTAGCGCCAATACTTATTGAAGATGCAAACATGATCGAGAATGATGATATTGCCAACGATTATGACAATCATGATCTCCACATGGCATATGAGTACCAATATATTCTAGATAACTTAACAAATGATTAAATTCTTATTCTTGAGAATCTTATGGAGAACTGATGGAAAATGTATCAGGCCCAATATGTTTTAATTTTTTTGTCCAAAATATGCTATTGTACATGAGTCTTGTTGAGTGGTCCCCTTATGACATATCTGAAAGGAATAACCTCATAAGATGAGATAACTGTCCCCACTTTCCCACTCAAAATTGTCAAGGCATGTGTGCCTTTCATTTGTCATTTGTTTTTTGCACCATGTCTTGTACTAAGATTCCCGAGATGGGTAGTTTTCAGTTCATGTCTATCGATTACCAAATGTAAATATTATAAAGAAAGACCTCATTTCCTCATTTCATTCATTTGAAAGAGGAGTATTGAGAGTTTGGGTGTCTAGGAGAGTATTAGAGTCATGAATGTTGCAACATACCCCTGGTGTCATGCCTTTGGTGCTCATGAAGTCTGCAAAATTCTCAATAGGTTTGAGTCTCTTGTTTTTTGGAGAAGTTAAGTCTTCTCCAACAGTGGTGTAGCCAGAGGAGGATGAGAAGAACTCAGTGGTTCAAATACCACCCAATATTGAGAAAATTGAACTAGAAAATGAATAAGAAGTTCAGGATGGACCTGATGAGGAGGAGGGATTAGAGAGTTTGGGTGAGGAGGAAGAAACTCCACCTCAAATTTTAAGGAGGTCCACTCGACAAAGAAGGTAACTAGATGTATAATTATAGTCTGTTTGATTCCAAATGTATATTTTCTTTATCTGCTAACACTAACGAGCATACAATTATGAAAGAAGCAATGGAGATGGAAGATAAGGAGTCTTGGTGATTGGCCATGGATGATAAAATGGATTCACTTAGAAAGAATGATACATGGGACTTGGTCTCATTGCTTGATGGAAGAAAACCTATTGTATGTAAATAGGTGTTCAAAAAGAAGATCGATTTATATGGCAATGTTGAAAAGCACGAGTCAAGGTTGGTTGCAAAAGGATATTCCCAGGTTGAGGGGATAGACTTTGGTGAGATCTTTTCCTAGTTGTTATGTTAACATCTATCAGGTTCATATTATCTATAAAAACATCATTTGATTTAGAGATAGAATAGATGGATACAAAAGCAACATTCCTACATGGTGACTTGAAGGAGGAGATCTATATGACAACCAAAGTACTATGTTGAAAAATATAAAGAGTCTTTGGTTTGCAAGTTAAAAAATTCTTTACATGGTCTCAAATAGTCTCCTAGAATGTAGTACCAAAAGTTTGAATCTTTTGTGTTGGGATTGGGATTTCTGAGATCCAAATCAAATCACTATGTGTATTACAAACAAGATGATGGTCATTTCCTTGTTATCACTGTGCATATAATATGTTATTGTTTGGTAATAGTAAGGATGTGATTTATGATTTGAAGTCTCATCTTTTAGCACAATTTGATATGAAGGACTTGGGTGCTACATACAACAAGCTTTGGTTGAGCCACAATAAGTATGTAAAATCTGTGCTACAACATTTTTGCATGACATATTGTAGACCATTGAGTTACAAACAAGATGGTGATCATTTCCTTGTTATCATTGTATATGTAGATGACATGTCATTCTTAGGTAACAATGAGGATGTGATTTATAATTTGAAGTCTCAGGTTTCAACACAATTTGATATGAAGCACTTGGGGGTTGCAAAATATATCTTAGGAATGAAGATCACAAGAGATAGATCAAACAAAAAGCTTTGGTTGAGCCAGAGAAAGTGTGTAAACTCTATGCTACAACATTTTCACATGGCATATTGTAAACCATTGAGTATTTTGATTTCTATGGGAACTAAGCTTTCACTTGAGCAATGCCCTACAACACATGTAGAGATGGAGTATATGGATTATGTTCCTTATGCTAGTGTAGTTGGTAGTTCGATGTATGCTATGGTTTGTATTAGACCATACATTTTCCAAACAATGGGAGTCTTGAGTCAATTCATGGTTAATTTTGGACGTGAAATTGGGATACAGTGAAGATGGTCTCCAAGTATTTGCAGGGTACTTCTAAATATTTCATTTTATATGATAGTGATGTTTCAATGGAACCACACTCAGTGGATATACATGGTTATGTGGATTTTGATTGAGCAGGGGATGTAGATAGAATGAGATATACGAACGAATACGTGTTTTGATTGTTTGGTGGAATAGTAAGTTGGATGAGCAAGAGACAAGTTGTGATCACTTTGTTCATTGCAGAGGCAAATTATATGGCATCTACTCATGCCTTTAAGGAGGCCAATTGGATTATGAAACCATGTTCAAAAGTATGGCTAAGTCAGAGAGATATTACGATTCAATGTCATAGTAATAGTGCCATTTGTTTGGCTAAGAACCCAACCTTTCACGTAAAGTAAATACATATAGATATCCAGTACCATTTTGTTTTGGACATTGTAGAAGATGAAAATGTGATACTAGAGAAAGTTGACATTTTGTAGAATGTTATAGATGCATTGGTGAAACTAGTGAGTACAAGTAAGTTCAAGTGGTGTTGTGAATCTATGGGTCGTATGGGCCCTAGCAATTAGCTCACAATTTAATGCATTCTCTCTTATACTCTTGCAAGGTATATGACAAGTGGGAGAATGTTGTGATAGGTGTGTCATACACCTTGCAGTGTTGTAGTGGAGCAGAGAATAAACACAAAGCTATAGTAAGGAACAAATGTAGAGCAGTGGCAGAGAATAAATACAGAGTAGTTGAAAGAAATAACTTGCTGGTGATTTCTAGCACATCGAATTGGAAAACCATAAATTGTTTATGGTTTTATTATGCCTATTTATTTAATGCTAGGGATGGAGGAAAACTAATGTGTAAGTTTTATCTTACTGTTATACAACCAAAATTTCTTACTGTTGAACACTCTTGTTGAAGGCACATAGACTTTGTATTGTAAATGTTTAGTTTTTGAATAATACATTGAGTGTGCTTTAGAATGTGGGGGTTTTCTCTTGGAAGGGTTTCCCCCCAAAAATTGTGTTGAGAATAGTTTGTTGTTTATTTCATTTGTTTGCAATTGTTACATTTTAAACTTTTTTGCACTTTCTTCTCTCATGGAGTATTGTAGGAAGTGTATTTTGCACCTCTACTTCCTTCCAATTTGGTAATAGATTGTTTTTAGGAGAGTTTCTATTCTTACTCCCACAAAAACCATTGACTTTTGAATCCAATAACACTGAGTTGGAGATGGAATGGTTGATTTAAAGAAGAAAATTCCCTCCTTGCATCTGGATTATGGATCACACCTCCCTAGTTTGGCATTTTTGGTTCCACAATAATTTAGATAATAAGAGAACTCCTCCCTTGGCTCTTGACTCTAGCTCTGATGCAGGAGCATCGAGAGCATGGCTACAGGTATGTCAAAGATCCAAGATGAGGATGATGATGATGGTGATGTAGGGAGAATAAAGGTACATGTATGCAGATCATGATGGGAAAATGGTTGATGAACCATGTACGAGAAAGAGTTTCCTAGTGAATCGGTGGATACAACAGGTGGCGACCCATGTATTCTGATGGATGGTTACTTTTTTATATAGACTTCAACAATGTTTCGAAGGAAGAGATCAAATATCATGGAAGACCAAAGACGAAGATAAAGACAAAGAACCTAGAAGATGGAAAAGGGACCAATTTAATGAGATTTCTTCTTATTTGTAATGTTTAATGAATTAAATTATGGCTTTGTAATGAGGTAGAAGTCTCCCTGAATGTGATAGATGAAGGGAAATAAGAGGAGTTAGGGATAGAGATCTCTCGAGAGATTCATGGAGATGAGTTGAGAGATTCATGGAGATATTGTGGAGGAAGTTGTGGAGATAGTTATTGAGATGGTTTGAACTAACCATCTAATTATGTAATAATTGTTATGGTCACCTATTTTTGAAGAATATGTGAAGATGGCAGTGTGGAACAAAGCAACTGAGAATGGTAAAGGACACAGGGGCATCATGGTCTTAGTGAAGAAAAAAAAAGGTCATCTCATTCAGTTAGAAAGAGAAGACTCAAATAAACAATTCATTTGGTTTAAAATATCAGAAAATAGTAACATCATCAGGATTGCAACATGTTGTTTTGCTCCACAAGTTTCAAAAACTTACAAAAGTAGGGGGCTTGATCACAAAGACCCCTTTGCAGCCTTAAAAAACGATATTGCAACGTACTCCCAACTAAGCGAAGTCCTTATAGTGGGTGATTTCAATGCTAGGACAACATGTGAACAAGCTAGTATTCTTCGTTGTAAGGAAGACTGCAATCCCATTTGGCTTATAGAAGAGAGAAATCATTAGTGGACAAGAGTTTCAGAGGACTACAAAAGATCCAACTTTTTTGGGGAACAACTGCTTACTTTATGTGGGGCATTTGACTTAGTCATTTGTAATGGGGTGGCTAGATGGGCAAATTTTGGCAATTTCACCTGCAATACCTACAATGGAGCAAGTGTAGTAGACTATGCAATTTGCTCACATGGCTTGTGTGAGAAAATGGAGGAAGTTTTGATTGGTGAACAACTGTGGGAGTTGAAATCTGATCATAAACCGATCTACTTAAGTCTAACTTGGGCTGAACAATAACAACATGGGACAAAAAATCAGCACATCCGACAACCTCCTTCAAAGGGTAGAATTCTGTTGACTCAAAAAAACTGTAACACCTTCAAGATAACACTAAAGAGGTTGTTTAACAAGGAGAAAATTCCATCCCATGGCCTTCATAGCCATGAGTTAATTTAATCCAAAGAGCACTTACAGAATGCAAAAGAGCAAAAAATAGGAAATCTGAAACAAACTGTTTTCCGGTTAATGTTTGGTTTGATGAGGAATGCAAAACAACAAGGAAAACTTTGAAAGAGTCAAGCAATAAAGAAATAGGCATAAAAGCTTACAATCAAATTGTAAGAAAGAAGAAAGCTGATTTCATGATCTCAAGGAGGGAGGAATTAATCTTCTTGGGGAAAAATAACCCCAAGTTATTTTGGAAAGAGCTTCAAACGAGAAAGAAACAAACTGAAAATAATATCACACCCTATAAATGGTTCGAGTATGAAAAGGAGATTTATGAGCAAGATCCTAAGGTGGACCCCCCT
>SNQJ01S0194719.1:0-17671 GCA_010110895.2 Picea sitchensis | reverse complement strand
TGTGCATTGAAGAGACATTTCATTCCTAAATAATTTGCTAACCCCATGAATTACCTTGGTTCAATTAAATTATCTTGGATCAACCAATTTACAATGAATTTTATATTTCTTAGGTCAATACAAAATTCACATCCTCTAACTGAAAAATCCATACAAAACAATAATTGTTTTCCAAGCTCATATTTCTTCATGTTGGCTTGCAATTAATTGTGGGTTAATATGGCATTACCATATTACAATGTAATATGGTAATCCCATATTACATTGTAATATGGCATTATCATATTAGTAATCCCATATTACAATGTAATATGGTAATGCCATATTACAATGTAATATGGTAATGCCATATTACATTGTAATATGGTATACCATATTACAATGTAATATGGTAATACCATATCTCGTGTAATTTTTCTTTTAAAACTTAATGCCATCGTCACAATATCGACAATAGTTCGTCGAAAAAAAATTGCATTTTGACCACCGTGGAAATAGCGACGAACTTTCGTCACAATTTGCCATAGGTTTTCCTCGCACATACAACATCTTCGTCATAACTTTGGTCTTGATGAATCAATGCCGTCACTATTTCCACAGGTATTCGTCGCAAGTTGCCACGGTTTTTCGTCGCACATACAACATCTGCGTCGTAAGTTTTTGACTTGTAATTTTTTTTTGTTGCAATTGCAACGGAATTTCGTCGTAATTGCCATGGTTGTTCGTTGTACTTGCGACAAGATTTCGTCAGAATTGCACCGATGCAAATGGTTAACCGAACTTGAAGGTGGTGACACGTGGAGAGATAATTTCGTCTATGTTTCCATGCACACCTGGATCGTCGATAGAGCGACGGAATTATTCCGACGAAAAAAAAACTCAGATTTTGTGGAAATTGCAACGAATAAGTGTGGCAATATCAATGAAAAATTGTCGCAAATTTGGTCATATGTACTAGTGTCAGGACCCGAAAAACTGCTAAAAATAGTAAATTACCAAAATTACCAGAAAGTTGTTTTGAGCCAGCTGGAAAAGGTGGGTGGCCACCGATATCCACCTGGATCAAGGGATGAGATGGAGGGAATTCATTTGTCATGTGCTTGGCTTCTTCAACTTGTTCATCAGGCGACTGAAAATGGTGGACTACTTCAATTTACCAACATGATTACCTCAGTCGTAGCCACTACAACTTCTTTCTTGCTTTGACCTTTTTGTGAAATATAAAATTATGAATGAAGTGTAATAAACATTTGATTGTTACACTGCACCACTGTTGACTTTTCAAAAACTAGGTTGTTGTTGTTTAGACACTTATTCGCTATTATTTACCTCATATTTTGACAATTTAATATATTCTATTTACAATTTACAAGAAGAGTAATAAATTCTTTTTTGGATCTTGTAAGTGAAAGATACTTTTCGCTAAATAATATTAAAATAATTTAATCAAAATTTTACTTTTTATAAATGAATATTGATAAACAAATAATTTATTTATTTATTCATATTTAAAAGAGAAATTCTTTTCACTATGTAAAATAATAAAGCATTTAAATACAAGATATTGAAAGCACTTGATATTTTGAAAATCTAAATTAATTATATATATATATATATATAAACAAATAATTTTTTTATTTATTCATATTTAAAAGAGAAATTATTTTCACTATGTAAAATAATAAAGCATTTAAATACAAGATATTGAAAGCACTTGATATTTTGAAAATCTAAATTGATATATATTATTTTTTTTAGTTATGTGATAAAGTTATCCAAACATGCACGTACATAAAATGTTATGGGAAACACATCCATTTTTTTTTAAAGGAAAAAAGTCAAGTAATTTTATTTGGATAAACAAAATTACAGAGTTAATGCATTCTAGAGTTCCTTCTAAGGAATGTAGCTTAAGACTTGAGATAGTCCTCTATTCATACACATCTTAAAAAACAAAACACACATATAAAATTTTTCTATCTCCATTAAAAAAATACTATTTCTATAGAAAACATAGCCTAATCATTGTCTTGAGAAAGGTTCATCTAGTACTCCTAAAAGAGGACAAAGTTCTAGGGACAGTGAATACCTGAATCTTTTTTAACTATGGGTAAAGGAGATAAGAAAAAGAGTGTGCTTGAGAGATTTCAAAGATCTCCCAAATTCCTTTTTCTAGCTCAACTCCTTCTTTAGGTAACATAATCTGCTTCCTTGTTGTTGTCCCTGTAAACATGTGCAAAGGTGATATGACATAAGGATGATTGTATGCTCAAAATGTCAAGAAATAAAGGTTTCATGGTGAAATTATTCAAGGTGAATTCTCCTTTCATCTATTGAATAACAAGAAGAGAATATCCAAATATTTGAATTTGAGTAACTCCATTTTCATATGAAAGCATTAACATCACTTTAAGTTCCATTAATTCACATAATTTGTTTATTTATTTATTTCCTATATACAATTCCTATAGGAAAGATGTAGAATTCGTTAGCCCCTCCTCTAGGGGAAGTTCCACCATCAAAGAAATCCCATGACATTTCCTTGTTTATTAATTCTTCAGTGATATGATTTGTAAATTGAACTTCCTTGTACCTAAGAAAACCAAACAATATATTAAATATATCAACTTACTCCCAACTTGCAAATACAATTTTAGTTAAGAGGTTCAAAGATTCTAATTTTGTTGAAAATGAAGGTGTTATAATTTTTACAAGGTTTTCTATTGGTTTAAATTTTTAGATATGAGTTCAATTCATATTTCTAATATATATATATATATATATTAATATTAATATATTTTTAATATGTATAGATCTTTCAAATTCTAAATTTCCACATTATATATATTGTTGGCCCTTTACCAAGTTTTGAGGAACACTTGGTCATATTTGACTGTTTTTGGGACTTCGACAGCCTGCCAAATATGGAGCACCAGGCGAAGCATCGATCATGGGATATCGATCCACTTTTGGGCCCCTTTTAGGGTTTTGGGTTAATGTAATGGGAAAGGGATGTCGGCCCATGGGTTTACCCACGCTTAGGCTCACTTTTGTAATGTATAAATAAATACTTAGGCAATGTAAGAAAGGGGGATGGCTTAATGCTAGTAATTAGATCTGTGTGATCGGATATGGATTGTAGATGATCTGTGCATGATTGTAAGAGGCTTGCAGAGTTAAGTGCAAGTTGTTGTAATAGGTTGTAGAGGGATTTGTGCTAAAGTGCAAGGAAGAAGGATCTAGCGAGATGCACAGATCTTATGTCCTATGAAAAGTAAGGGTTTTGAACAGCTTTGTGATTTCACCAATTGAAGACACTAATAAAGAAGAAGAGTTGGTGGAAGTAGCCCCAGGGTGGGGGTGAACCACGTAAATATGTGTGTGATGATTTGTGCTTCGGCTTGATGTGTTTATCTCTTTCTTTGCTAAGTGCTTCAATATATTTAGATAGATCTACTTATTCGTTGTGCTTCTTAGATGTGTATGAATGTTATATATGATATGTATGAAGATGCTTAGTGCCAATACACTGGATTTGATCTATTTTACTATTGCTAAGTGCTGAAATATCTTAGATCCAAGTAAATGCTGCGATACTCTGCACTATCTATGAAGTATAATAAGGGTTGAATATTGATGAATGATTGATGCTAAGTGCTCTGTAAGTGTTATAATCACATATCTGTGTCCCAGCTAAGGTTGCAGACACCTGAGTCTTGTAACCACCCCTTCTTCTACCTCGGGTGATACTTCATCTGCTTCACAGGTGTTGTCGAAAGGGTCGATAGTTACGGCTTTGTTGGTCTACTCTTGAGCGTTGAACCCTGAGTTTTCCCCTATGCCAACAAATGGTTCCATTGTCGGGACCTGAAACTGTGATTGATGGGAACTAGAGAAGAATAAGATTTGTGCAAAGAAAGCTCTTTGTGTAGATCTGTTTCCCTAGTGTGCAGTGTTCTACTTAACCTGTGAAGCTTTGTGCCAAGAAAGAAAGGTCAGATTTGAAGAAAGGAAGATTAGATCTGAATAAGAGAAGCAAGATCCGAATGCTTCGTTCTCTAAGAAAGGTAAAAGTGGAAATTTCTGAAAGAAAGAGGTCAGATCTGTAGAAAAGAGGATCCTAGAAAGAAATTTTTGCAGACTAGCTACCATGATCCTGGTGCACAGTACATAAGAAGTTGGGGATCATCTAAGAGGCATAGAGGATTAACCCTCTGTTACAGTTGTAGAAAACTAGGACACCTATCTAAGGAATGCCCTGGTAGAGGACCTAGTTGTCTTTGTTGCAAAGCTCTAGATCATGAAGTATTAGATTTCCCCAGAATGATTGCTAGGCTCGAAGGAATGAATCCGAACCCTAATTCAGATCCAGAGATAACATAACCTCAGAAAGAATCAGAGAAAGTATTAATTCATATGAAAGAAACCCTAGATGAACACTGACATGTCAGATTATTAAAGATATTTAAATAAAAGGAATGCATCGAAGTAAGGATAGGGGACTTCAACATTGATTGTGTTCTAGATGAGGAAACAAAGATGAATATCATGACAAAGAGAACGTGGGAAGCTATAGGGAGGCCTGCATGATTCCTTCACTAGAAGGAATAGGACTCTTCAGAGGAAAATTGGTAAACCTATGTGGAAGGCTCACTCAGATATCTATGAATGCTAATGGAACTTCGACTGAAGAAGATTTTGAGATTATTATATTTATTGAGGACAACGCCCTGTTTACTATGTTACTTGGAAAACCTTGGATTGAAAGAAGGAAGGAAGAAGAAAAAGTTTTGGAATTGAAGAAAAAAGAATTAAAAGATTTCATGACTAAGAAGATTGCGCAGTTGATTGAAGAACAAAAGAACAGATCAAAGTTCTTGGACACTAGAGACCCCAATGTCGAAGCTGAAATAATTTCACAAGGATTGTAGAATACTGAAGCACCTGTCCCAGAGAAATAAAAATTACTACCCTGGAGAGAATCTCAACAATGCGCACTGACTATGCTAAAATAAGATAGGAATCAGAATGAAAAAAGACAGACCGAGTTGAATATTACTGGGAAGAAGGCTAGGAAGTTAAGTAAGAAGAGGGCGAAGATTGAAAAGTTACAGAAGATTCCAAATGGAACATCGCAAAAAGAAAACTCATAGAGTGGGAGCTTTGCAAGGATATCAGAACAACGACCTATGGAACTTCGTTGTGGTGAAGCAATATAGTCGTTGGGCCGATATACCCGTTCGAATTCTGCCCTGAACAGAAAAAAAAAGCATTGGTGGCTCATCACTAGACCGTTATACCACACCATAACATATAGAACTAGAGTTAAGGAAGCCCCATACCCATTGCAAACAATTCATTACAGAGTTACTTACTTAATCCATTGTGCCATGCACGGAAGACACTTTTGCTAATAATGAATTTGAATCTACAGACTACTTGAATTGTGAACTGTGATTACTCCGCACTTACTCTCTACCTTACTACAATATCTATGTTACTTTGAGAACCTGAGCTATTGATCCTGAGCATATATGTCCGATGAATTTAGCGCAACTGAAGAATATGTAAGAGAGGTACTCGCTAGCCTCAGAGCCGAAAGAGTCATGTCAGAGTGAGGATTGTCTATAAGTTTACATGCATCATCGACGATAGGAGTGAAAGCCTCACCATCAACTGTTCGAGCAGGAACATCCCAAGCCAGTGCATAAATGAGAACCAAACATAAGGAATGTGAATTTGGTTCCATCCATCCTACCTACTTACATACCACCTCTGAGCAGTGCGATCAATAGAGATAGTGTGCCTAGAGACTTTGAGTACACTCTCATCATGATGTACCTACCGAGAGGAGTATGCACACTCTGCACAGATCACGACAAGATCACAACATTGAAGTTTAGTGACTTCAACCTGGGGGATTGTAAAGTTTACATCACACAGGTCCTGTACAAGTACATAACCAGAACCAAGGGAAAGAATTCAAGGATCATCCCTCATAAATGGACGATGAACCTCATGTAGTCTACTCTGCTCAACGTTATGAAGATACTGCACTTCGATAGACACCAGGAGGTGAATGCTTGCATGAATATGCTACTGACAAGTTACCATAGAGGATACTTATGGTTGAACCATCGCATAACAGTTGATCCAACGCTGATCAACTGGATCATCGAGCTTAGCATGCAGGGCCCTAATCCCCATTATTACTATCCTGGAAAGACCRCAAATCATACTCTTGCTCAGAAGATCAAAGAATCCTATGGCGATGTTGATAAAGGCATGTGAGGCTACAAGGTAGCTTCTATTGAAAGTGACACAATGCGCCTCACCTGTCAACTAATCGCAGGGAAGTTGGTACGCAAGAATCGACCCATGAAAGTATCCAGATTTGTAGTCGACCTCCCAGGAAAGTGCGTAGAGGGACTACAGATGAACTGGGCAAAGTACCTGGTGAATCAACTAGAGATTGATTGTAGAGAAGCCTAGGATCAGGGGCATGGATTTCACTTTAGTTGGCTCTTGATACTTATAGCTTTTGTTGCATGGGAGCTACCGGAAGGTGAAACCTTCCCCGACATTGACTCCTTTGAACCACTGGCTGTGAAGTTTAGTACCCTGTGRTACTCGAACGACCTGAACAAGCAATGGAAATCCAATGCCATATTTCATACCTACTACACCCAGTTGAAGCTTGCCATCCAGTCTGAGCCTTGCATGACCCCGAATACTTTACATGGGTTTCAACCTTTGATAAAGTTTAGTGMAAACCGCCATTTTATATATCTAACGACACGCGTTGATGAGAACAAGGAACAACCTCAATMTTATTACACGTTGATAGAAGAAGACCTGGAGGAAATCACCAAGGAATGGTTGGCAAACTCCTTATTTCTGCAAACCTCACAGAAGTATTCGACATTGAAATCCCAGAAGCTACGCAGAATACACCTGGCCCCAATAAGACAAAGAAAACAAAAAAAACAAAGAAGGATGAGGATATCCAGGATGTAGACAAAATATCTATAAGAAATGCATCCATTACACCTGAGTAAGGAGGTAGTGGAGAAGAATTAGAGGAAGTTGAAAAACAACCAGAAGAAAAAGTAGAAATCATAAAGAAAAGGAAGGGTTTGCCTCTAGAATCTTCCTCCCGAAATAAATCAAAAGCACCCGTGACTAAGCTGAAGACTACGCTCACTCTAGATGACTTCAGTTTTCTCCTCACAATTATGGATGAAGCCATATAAGAGATAATCGAGAATAAAGAAGCTAAGCAAGATACCATGTACAATAGAATCAATATCGAACTCCAAAGAGTACAACAAGTTCTCCAATATAGCCACGCCATCTCCTCTACACCCCTGCCAGAAGGAACAACAGAAGAAGGAAATGAACCAGTTCAACTCCGCCAGATTACTAACATGACCGAAGTATTACCTTGGAAGGCATAGGAAGAAACAACGCAGGCCACCCAGGCCTTAAAGCAATCACAAGAGGAAATTATCGAGCAATGTTGAGCTACACAACAAGAGAAGGACACTCTCCAAGCAAAATTTGAAGAAGACAGAGAGAAGATTAAAAAAGAGAAAGAGCAGCTACTCGCGAAGCACATTGGGATTGAAGAAGAAATCAACAAATCATTTCTCTCTGTGACTGGCTTAGAACAGAAGGAAGAGGACCCCATAGAACACCAAGTGATGATGCTTGCTGAAGTTATTCAACAACTTCAACAAAGAGTCGTGGACTTAGAACTTCAGACCATACCATAGACCCCACAAGAAGTGTGCGACCAGTGAGAAATAACTGCCCAAAGCACCGTAGAAAGGATTAAAGAACTCTCTGAGGAATGTAAACAGTTAAGTAGCAGAAGTGCTCATATCTACGAGAACCTAGCCGAGAACCCAGAATTGCATAAATTTGAGTCACAAATCCAAGAGGAAAAGTATGAATCTGAAAGGCTACAAGTGCAGCTGAAGGCCCTATCACCCGTAGAGAGAATGAAGAGGTTTCCATAGTGACGCACAACCCAACAATGGATTCACACACTTCAGAGTAAAGTAATGGAAGTCTCTCAATGACTTCAACTAGTGCAAGAAAAATCATGCCAATTGTTCACTAAAGTTGAAAGACAAGGAATAGAACTTGAACAGGTTGTGAATACAAAAGAAAAATGCCTATAAGGGCCGGTGAACGAGGCACTCATACAGGAGTTCACTGAGCAAGAGGCAGTAGCAACGCGACAGGTCGAAGCAACTCGAGCCAAGATTGAGGAATTTGAAGCAGAATTGGTCAGACCTAGTTGACTCGGGACGAGTCACAGGTGAGTGTTAGGGGCATGTTGGCCATTGACCAAGTTTTGAGGAACACTTGGTCATATTTGACCATTTTTGGGTCTTCGACAGCCTATCAAAGATGGAGCACCAGGAGAAGCAGAGATCACGGGATCTCGATCCACTTTTGGGCCCCTTTTAGGGTTTTGGGTTAATGTAATGGGAAAGGGATGTTGGACCATGGATTTACCCATGCTTAGGCCCACTTTTGTAATGTATAAATAGATACTTAGGAAATGTAAGAAAGGGGGATGGCTTAGTGCTAGTAATTAGATCTGTGTGATCGGATATGGATTGTAGATGCTCTGTGCATGATTGTAAGAGGCTTGTAGAGCTAAGTGCAAGTTGTTGTAATAGGTTGTAGAGGGATTTGTGTTGAAGTGAAAGGAAGAAGGATCTAGCGAGATGCATAGATCTTCTGTCCTATGCAAAGTAAGGGTTTTGAATGACTTTATGCTGTAACCAATTGAAGACACTGATAAAGAAGAAGAGTTGGTGGACATAGCCCCAGGGTGGGGGTGAACCATGTAAATCTGTGTGTGATGCTTTGTGCTTCGGCTTGATGTGTTTATCTCTTTCTTTGCTAAGTGCTTCAATATATTTAGATAGATCTACTTATTCTTTGCACTTCTTAGATGTGTATGAATGTTAGATCTGATATGTATGAAGATGCTTAGTGAAAATACACTAGATATGATCTATTTTACTGTTGCTAAGTGCTGAAATATCTTAGATCTAAGTAAATGTTGCGATGCTCTGCACTATCTGCGAAGTATAATAAGGGTTGAATATTGATGAATGATTGATTCTAAGTGTGCTGTAAGTGTTATAATCACGGATCTGTTTCCCAGCTAAGGTTGCAAAGACCTAAGTCTTGTAACCACCCCTGCTTCTACCTCAGGTGAGACTTCATCTGCTTCACAGGTGTTGTCGAAAGGGATGGTAGTTAGGGATTTGTTGGTGTGCTCTTGAGCGTTGAACCATGGGTTTGCCCCTATGCCAACACACACAGACATATATATATATTATTAAATCCATATATTAATTCTAAATTGTTATTATATGTGTTGAACAAAAATTTAATATCATTTTTTTTCCAAGAAAAAAATGTATTTTTATTTGAGATAAAAAATACAATACTCAATTGTTCTAGGCACAATCCCAAAAAATCATGAAAAGATACATCTCTTTAGAATCTTTCTCTAAATATCCATAAAAATCCATAACTTTCATAATATCACATATACAATCTATCAGATAAAAATTGTAGGCTTTAATAGACCCATGCATTGACAAAAAATAGATTCTAAAGGAGTTCAGAAAATCATTAAATGAAAATTGTTGTAAAACCATTGTTTATCCATATTTTACTTCTTCCAAAGAACCCTAAAGATTAGATAGATGAAGTCCTTCCTTTGGGAGCTGATCCACAATCTTTTCATGCTCTCTATATATATGAGTATAGCTGACCCAAATAAACTGATTAGATGTTTTGTTTAATTGATATGATAGTGGAAGGAGAGAATTATTTTTTACTTGGAGACTTCCTTCCATCCAATTAATGACCATATATGAATATCCCATGACCTGAAGCTTATCAATCCCTCTATCGAAAGTTGATTTCAATAACTAGAATAAGGCCTTGAATTCTCCTTGATTATTTGTTCCTCTTACTACATTACCTTTGACTTGAATTTTGTATGTCTCTATAAGATATAGAATGAATCCAATCCCACAAATAGAATTCTGGCCTTGACAAGCCCCATATAAATATCCCCATGCTAAATATTTGTCCACTTGTATCTCTAATATATTTCTTTGTGGTTTAAAATTTGGAATAACATTACAATATGCAAGAAAAAAAACAACCTAGGCAACTACTTGAAATTTAAGAATCATATTTACTTCAAACAAAATAGAGTTTCTAGCTATCCATATTCCCCACAGAAAAAAAATAAAAATGGGATTGCATTGAAGCAATTTAGATCACATTGAGTAAAACAAAAATTAATACATGTATTTATGGATTCACATCTCCAAAAGGTTTTGGATACCCAGAAGCTACCTGACCTCACAGGGTATACACTTAGTGAACCCATGACATAGCATGCGTGTTCATGGGATATTAAAGAATACCTCTAGTTTCACTAGATATTGATAAATACCTCTAAAAATAGTTTTGTTGACACCCCCTCCCAATACATATTTCTAATAATACTAACCCCTATTTTTACTAGATATTCACTATTTTTACCAAATACCCCTTTTTATACCCCCCAATAACTATAAACCCTCGCTCTCTCACATCCCCCTTGCCCCAATACCTAAAATATATTGAATCTATTTTTCACAATTTAAAAACCCCCTCTATGAATGAATGTGATAAGATATTGGTCAAGAAGGTGAAGCCTCCATGCCTGACCTCAACCCATACTTTATGAGAAAAATGCATTGCAATAACAAGTGTGAAGTAGTGTTTTCCTCATTGCACCTACAAAGTAAATAAATTATTGGATATGTTCTATTCCTTTTCTAGAGGGCTTCCCATGTTAAACTTTTGTCATTCAATATGATCCACATAAACAACTTACATTTGGGAGGGGCCTTAACTTTACAGATTTTCTACCACCACCATTTGTTATCATCTAATCCTGGTCTAAAAAGAGCTGAGTATCCAATACTAGGGGAATAATTCCTCCCTATTGCATTTAGATTTTGTATTCATTCATGTGAGAAAAAATTCAATCTTATATGTGCCTTCTTCATTTGTTCTAAAAAGTGATCCCACCTTTAGGCCAAATTTCCCCCTAGACCAAGATCGACTACCTTTCTCCATCCTTGGGACCACATGGATGTCTCATTTTGGGTTTTCAATCAAATTAAGTGTACATCTGTCAATTACCTATAGGTGTTGTATGATTTCATCATGAAGGAATATGTCTCTACCACACCCCATTATTGCATTCCTCCCCACTCTTACTTGTGATCCATATCCTACTCTCCATACAAAATAATAGCCTATGAATGGGAAGGCTAGTGTCATTACCTTCTATTGGTTGGATTAATTAACTATACTATTCCTTTCCTTTATAATCCATTCCAAGAGAGTCTACGGAGAAATGATTTTCTGTATAAGAATCCTTTTCCATAGTCTCTCCTTTGTGATGACATTCCACAATTATTTTTCTTAAATATATTTACCAAATAAATGTATGTTCTTCAACTCCCAACCCTTATGGATTTTGAAGATGAAATCTTATGACACTTAACAAAATAATTCCCTTTGTACTCAATAATCCTTTTCCATATAAAATTAAAACAAAACTCTTTGATGTTTTCAAGAATACCTTTGGGTATATGAGCTAGGTATGCTAGTATATTGGAATCTCTTCTAGCACCAAATTTATCAAAACCAATCTACCTCCTCTAGAGAGCCACCCATTGCAACAAAATAAGATGCTTTTTTCAATTTTAGGTAGAATCTAGTACCAATCTACCTTTCCATAGAAATTTCGCTTAATAGTAAAGCCCATACATTTAATTCCTTCTAACATGTCTAAGTTTTGAAAAGGAAAACACCCTCCAATAATCAAATCATGAATACCCTCCAAACTAAATGTATAAACTGTAGACTTATTATCATTTATTTCCATGAATGTAGCCTTTTTGTAAAGATATAAATGTTTTTTGAAACATTGACCATCCCTTTTTGATCAAAAATAGAATAGCAAAACATCATATATGAACAATAAGTGTGTGAGTGCCTCAGATCCTATTATCACACATTTGATTCTCCTCGTTCTCCTAGCTTCACTAATGGATCTACTTAGTCCCTTTGCTACCAAAGAAAGAGATAGGGTGAGAGTGGGAAGCCTTGTCTAATCCCCCTTGAAGACTTAAATAAATTTTATGCTAATCCATTAATCAACATTACAAAAGAGGCAATAGTCACACATCCCATAATCTACTTGACCAAAGGAAGTGAAAACCTTTTGTAGCCACAACAACCCCCCTTTTTATTTTTTCTTTTACAAGCGAAAGGAAAGGGGTCCCCTACTAAAATTTCAATCATATTTCCTAATCCTCTACCTCTTGAGCCTAATGTTATGCCTTTTCCTACTTTGAGGGAGTTACAGGTTTTATCTTGTTGGAAGATTGTTTTGACGAGGTGTTTATTATTCCTTTCGATCTGATGATTTCAAATGTCATCATGATGCTTATTGACCTATGATGTTTTGTTGACATTTGTTTCAAACTATTCATTGATTCTGAAGTGTTTGATGATACTATGTGGCTGGAAGGTCTGATGTTCTACTACATGTCCTAGATGAGTTTATGGCTAATTATTTTCTGATTGAGTAATTCAAATTCCGCATCTTCTTGCTAACATGTTATGCTTCATGAATTTATACTTATGCTCTTGCATATCGATTCTACTCTTCTTCTTTGAAATAGCTTATGTAGTATTAAAACACTCTTCTACAATGACCATATTATTGTTCAATAAACCTAACACTCTCTTATAAGTTGGTTTAAAGGAAGATAATATATTATTTATTTTATTGGCTAGTATTATTTTGATTGCATGTCTGATCTCATTATTTTATTTTGCACGAGTATGTGTGTAGGGACACTTTGTTCGCATAGCCGCTCTACCCTTGAGAGGCCTGTGGGGAAATATTTTCATCCTTTTCTAGAATCTTGACTTTGATCCTTACCAAGCTTCCACTTTTATTATTTCCACAAGGTTCTAATCTTATAAGGATATTGGATCCACCTTCACTGCAGACTTTTTCCTAAGACTCTTCAGATTGATCTCTACCCGATTCTTCTTTTGGCCTTCCTTCTCTCCCTAAAACTAGGCCCAAGGCCTATTGGGTTTTCTCTTTCTTTTCCTCTATTTTTTCCTCTAGACAAACCTCATAGTTGGATTATTCTCATCAAGAGTTTTCCAATGACTATAACCATACTTAAATTTGAGTTCCAAATTGAAATTTATGGCTTCCCAAAGTTTCCTAAGCTAAAAATCACCTTTCCCACCTCACTGCCAAGTGGATTCCATGTGGTTCACTTTTACTTGTTCCATTCGAATTGGTGTCTATGAGTGGTGTTGATGTGGCATACACCACCTTCCTTTATCATCGTTGAGATTTTTCCCGACTCTTCTTCCTAGCGTTCATATCACATACTCCGACAAAGACGTTGGAGCTTCATCATCCATGGAATTCACACTCTTCATTGTCAGAGTCCTTCTCCATAGGAGTACATCTACTCATAATATCACAACTCACTTCGACGATCCTCCCTCGATGATGGTTGGGATTGAAATCCACTTTCTATTGAATTGACAACCTTCATTTGTTCTCAGAGTTGATGGCCTTACGAGTACAATATCAACATTACAAAGATTTATTTCTATTTCTCAGTTAGTGAATTTTCCTTCACTGCTTTAGATCAAATCCTTGTCTTCTTCTTTCACATAAAAATGTTGTTTGCAGCTGAATTCTTTGGCAGATTACGCAAGCTCTTTTTAAGCTAATTGCCTTTTCCTTCCAAGCAACCAACATCAGAACCACATGATTATTAAGTTGAAAAGTTTCATGAGATTGAAATTTGAACAGATTGCCAAAGATAAACTCTCCCGAGCCGTTGATCATTTCCCTGAGTGAACGGTCATATATTTTTCATACAATAGTATTCAGGTTACAACTTTGGATGGTTGGAGTTAACACTCCGAACAATTTCCTTCAGAATCTGAATTAATTTCAATCGTGACCTTTGATCGTCACTGAAAGGTTGATCTAGATATTTCGTGTGCAAAACAAATCTATGGGGGAATATTCTTCGATACCCCTTGTTGATACCATGAAACTTCAAAATTTTCTAGACAACAAATAACCAACTCTGAATGTGCATCATCACCTGTTTTTATGGCTTTCATTTTCGTCACAAAAATTGAAGAAACAATATTCTTCGATTCTTTTATTCTATCCCTTTTCACTGACACATTAGAGTAGACTGTGAAATACCTCCCCCGATGGATGATGTATATTTCTCCAGATCTGTTGAATGGTTAGATCTTGCTCTCAGAGTTAATATGTAGGTATGAGAATTGAACAAGAGATACAAAGATTTAGATGCGAAGTTCTAAATTCACACTCTACCATTTTCGAGGTATGATGGAAAATTGACCAGAACCATTGATCTGGTGGGTTTTCTCTTTTTTATGATCAAGAATTAATGGTCCAGATTAACCCACGGGCTTGGTCAACCGTTGTTGAGTGAGAAATTTTAAACAACCATATTGTTTTCTACATGTGTCGAAATGAGGCCTGTGATACCTCGTTGGAAAGGTATCAGACAAAGGAAAACAATGGTTCTAGTCTCCAGGTTGAACAATGGACATAAGTCATCATAAAATGAAAAAACACTGACAACCACATATTTGGGGGGAAAATTTTCCATACCAACACAAGGAAGCCATATTTGGAGCTACGAGAAATTAAATAAGGAACAAGAGGGTTCGATGGAAATATGGAAGAGTGAAGAATAGGTTGGGATAGGAATTTCTGTCAAATTGAAAGAAAAAATGGCCCAAAATGAAAAACACAGAAGGAACCCGAATTCATATGAAAAACCAGGTATGTTGACTTCAAATCATCATATCTTGAGTTGCAAGAAACAAAATCGATCCAACAATAGCTCAACAGAAAGCTAAGACAGAGGAGAATACGGCATAATGATCATAGTCTGTAGTTCAAATCCAGAAACACCCAAAAAAATATGAAAAACAAAAGATAACACAAATGGACAGAGGCAATGAGTATTTTTAAATAAATATACTTTATAAACTGTTCAGGGATGAAAATAATGACCCAAGAGTCCATTCGTTTTTTTTGTGTAATGCTTACATGTGTCCATTTTTGAAATGAGGGAAAAGAAACAGAAGGAAAATGAAATGAATAGTGATGAGAACTGAAGAGTCTCTCTCTTTTTCTTATAAAAGAGAACTCATGGCATAGAGAATAGGAGAATTTTTCCCTTTGTAACAAAGGATGGTACTTTTACTTCTGAGGAATAAAGAGCAAGAGGCATTTCAAAAATTTGTGGCTTTGATGGATGTAGTAGAGACTACTCTTAAGCATTTATCTTTTTCTTGAGTAGATAATATTTTGTTGTATGAATTTTTTCTGCACTCTGTGTTTTTTACTCAGGCTGTCACATGTTTCTTCATGGGTACATAAATAATGTTATAAATGTATTGTGAAAATATGTGTTTATACATCTGTAGCATTATTGCTTTCATTTACCATTATAATACATGAATTTTTTCTGGTTCTCATGGTGATATTTCTCTATTCTCATTCTATTAGTTTTTCTCCTGGGATAGGCTAGAATTAGTTTATATTAGATTAGTTAGATTTTAGTTAGTTTAGAATTAGAATTAGTTAGAATTATTTGGGGGGCAGTTTGTTGTATTTCCCCTTCTTATTATTTTAATTTTGAGTGACAGTGAGGCCCATAAACTCGCGGGAAATGCTACCTTAAATGAGAGTATGTTTGATCGGGACCTGCCATCGGGCATTTCCCTCATCCGATTGAACATGTCATTCTGGTCTGTCAAAGAAGTGACACTAGATGGAGGTCCAGATGACAAGCTGAGCTTCTGGAGTCATTCTTGTTAATTTATGTTTTAATTTACTAATGACTTTGTCCCATATCCCTTTATGGAGGTGTTTTTCTGGTACTGTACCTCCCAAACCTCTTAGAAATATTTTCCATTTCTTGTCACAACTTAGATTTGATGGCGAGAGTGAAATATTTTCATCTAAACATGCTTTACTTTTTTGGAAATTTTGTTGTTTTCACAATATTACAAATAGTAATACCATTTGCAAGTTGTTGACTCTCACTTTTTTAGGCCGGGTCAAGAGTTGGTGCAAGACTATGCCAACTGCCTCTATTCACACATGGGAAAAATTTATGTGTGAATTTTTGCATGCTTTTGAGAACTATGGTTATGATAATTTGTATGCAGAAATTTTAGAACTTAGAAAGAACGTAGATGAATCCCTTGAAGATTTTGTTATCAGATTTATCCATCTATGATGTAGATTTCCTTTGGATGATAAGCCCTCTAACAATGATATAATTTCTTGTTTAGTTTATCTTACTAGTGAAACATATGAGTCAGTGGATGAAGAATCTAAATCATGTTTTGATGTTCCTTTACATGTTGATTTAGATTTAAATGAAAATGTTGAATATGCTAATGGTTTGAATGGACTTCATATGTTTGGATCTTTATTTACTATGGGGGATATAGATCAGATAGAAAATTCTTTTTTCAGAAGAAACCTATGTATCCTCCCACCACTTCGTTCCCCCTTACCTTCCTTGTGACAAAAAAGAGACCTCTTTTGTTGTAACTTCAAATTCATATTTTCCGTAGTTGACCAAGAGGAGGGTTTTCCTGTTGATAATGGGACACTTCGAGTCACACCGATGGTTATGTCAGGTTCACATTATCCTATCTCATCTTTTCCATCACAAGAAATGGAAGAGGGAGCTATGAAGAAAAAATTAAATGATGATCATTTTATCACTGAAGAAAATGTTGACACTCATGAAATGAATTCTTCCCCACTCATGGATAGTTTAAAATTAATTCCTCTTTGATTTGAATTGTCCTGATGTTCTAAATTGTCCTAGTTTAACTAACATAGAGCAAGAATGTTTTCCTATTGTTGATGGATTATTTATTAAGACTTCTTTTTATGAGGATTCTTTTGATTTTATACCCACTTCTAAACATGAGCATGCTATGCAATATATTTCAAATTATCATATTGTGCAAGAGAAAAACAACCATGATGATCATTTAACTCAAGGAGAAGAAATAAACATGCATGACATACCTCTTTTATCTCGACAATCTACTTTTAACTTGGAAGAGGAAAACCATCTTGAGGAAGAACATGTTGATTGTAAAACCATGCCTAATGTAGACCCCACTGATTCACAAGAAATCACCGATGTTCTTAAGGAGGAGGAACTACCACTCAGGGAGTCACTTTTTGAAAAATCCCTCTTATTCTAGAGAAGATTTTCATTCTCTAAATTCTTCCACTTATTTCTATTTATATCCTCATATTTTTAATGGATTAATTTTGTAGGAAACCACCCACCATACTGTTGGTCACTATAATTGCTTAATTAATTTTAAACAACCAAGTGAAACATAAATTATCAACCCAGGGAAGTCTTTTGTTTCAAAGATAGCCACGCACAGTATATGCTCAATCCCAAAAGCAACTTAGTGTTGTAGTAAAGAA
>SNQJ01S0194718.1:6295-17607 GCA_010110895.2 Picea sitchensis | reverse complement strand
TCTTTCCATTACCCTTCTTCTTCCTGTTTGGACACTAAGATGCATAATGTCCATTCTTATGACATGAGAAACACTTGCTCTTACTCAAGTCCTTATTATTCCATGGCTGTGATGATCCTCCATCACTGTTACCCTTCTTAGTAGAACTCTTTCCTTTTCCCTACCTTTTCTTACTAACAAGAGCCACGTTCTCTTCACTACCTCCCTACTTGTTGCTCTTACTCTCCTCTTGAGTCTCTTCCTAGATGCAATCATCCCAAAGTCTCTGCCAATATGGGATATTTTCCTGAGTGATGACTCCCTTGAAAAATGGTTCCCAAGATTTGGGAAGACCATTCAATGCCACATTCATGAGCTTTGCATCCTCCATTTTCTCCCCTATGGCTACAATATGATCACGCACCTCTGTGATCCTCATGAGATAGATGGTAACATTATTAGATCTAGACATCTACATTGATATGCATTTATTCCTTAAGACCATCTTCCAATTCATGTTTGTGCTATGTAATAACCCTACCAAGGAATAAAACATATCTTTGTCCATATTCCTCTTAGTTAGGTGAGGGATTAAATGATCCTTCACAGAATCCAGGAGGACCCTCTCTTCTTTGATCTCCTTCTTGTTGTGATCCTCCAAAGTTGTCAGATATGTTGGTGGATTAACTAATTTATCCACTAACTCCCAAAGGTCATACTCCTTCAATGCCAAAGTAACTCTCACTTTCCAATATAGGAAGTTGGATGCTCCATCCAATCTGTATTCAACTCTCAATGGTGTTATTTCCATCCCTAATATTTGATAACCTGCCATTAAAAAATTCCCTTGTATTGACTTATACATACTTGTACACAACTATTACTACTGCAACCCATGTATGTACAAGACTATTACAACTGCAACCCACGTATGTACATGGTGTCGCCACTGTAACCCACATATACATGAATATACTCAAAGCCTCTCATTTATGTACGCAACTATGCTTTCTGTGACCCGTGTACACCTCTATACACCTACAGAAACAAGATTTTCCTCTGTATGACTATTTCCCAAAAATCCATCCTTCGATTTTTTCCCGCTGGTTATGAATATGCTATGGATCTAAGAACATGTAGTTGGTTTTCTCTCAGAGCACCTTCTTTGATACCATGTTGAAATTTCTCCTACTCAACAACCAGTTGTTAATTCCAAATAAATCACTTATTGAATTAAAGCACATCCAAGTAATCAACTAAACATGCACCGAAAGCATAAACTAGGAAACCAAATCAAGAACAAATAAACACCAATATTTTTGGGTATAAATCCCTGGAAAAACCCCAGAGGAAAAACCAGTGTTGAGAATGATTTTATTATGCTAAAATCATGGTTCTCGTAACAAGGATAATGACCCACTGAGAGAAACACAACTACATACAAACTTGGCAAAGTCTGACTTGCTATACGAACCATAACTACATGCTTTTCGAGGTGTATGCGACTTTGCTTTAGAAAACATGCATATGCACGTGACTGTCTCCACTGAGACCCGCGTACTTGTACATACACTTCTGTACGACACTACACTCTCCCATGAATTCCTCTGACTGAAACCCACCAGTGTGATCCTCTGTTCTCTCTTCTCCTGGACCTGATCTCTATATGGAAGTCCTTCTCCACCTATCAAATATCTTGAATCATAGTTCTTTGTGACCCAATACTCTTTGTCGACTCCCTCAACACTTGTCAAGTTTCAAGTGTCTTCCTCCTTCACCCTAGCATTGCTTTTATAATTGTGAGTTATATCTCCAAAGTGATTGCATGTTGAGCTTACTTCTCTCACTCACTTAAGATTTAGAAACATACTAATTACTTTTAGCACTTTCCTAAAATAACTCAATTAAGTAATTACATAATTAATTAATAACAATAAAATTCTTTAATAATTCCTTTAATCAAAATAAATTCAAGAGTAGAAGGTTTTGGACGATTTCCACACGTCTAGACACATAGTCCTGTGTGGAAATACATGTCCGATGCTACCATTAGCATAAAAAAAATTAAGTCGTTGTTGTGTTTTCATACTTAAAAAATAAAAATAAAGATTGCATCTTAAGTTTTGTAGTTTGCATTGGAAGTTATTCATGATTATGCTTTCATAAGTGATTTTAAAGAAAGGTCAATGTTATTATCAATTAATTTCTATAAGAGTCTTTGGAAACACCACCATTTTCATTTTTATTCCTTGAGTAACCAATAGAAATTCAAACAAATGATTAATCTAAAATACACTAGAAGTTTTCTTGTTCAAAACACCAACAAGTATAGGTATAGGGCCTTGGAATAGGTTAGAGAGTTATCTCTCCAAGGCCATTCAACTCAACATAGAAATTGAATAGTGAGTGCTAAAATATAATAGTAAAATAGTTTCTTTCCAGGAAAGATCCTCTAATACAGGAGTCCAACACGAGGTCACATTAGGAGAAATGAAGGGGATATCACCTCTCTCACTTGTATTGGAATTCGTGGATTACTGCGTGTACCGGGACTTCTAAAGTGCAAGGTAATTTGTGGAAAATCACTTCATGACATTTTGGGATGTGATACCTTTCCCAAACATGCGGCCTTAACCCACGCCTGTTCCCCTTGGTCATTTATTGTGAACCGATAACCTTAGTTTCTTTTCCTAAGACTCCACATGGGATAATATAGGTGGGAATTACCTGTCATACCTAAGGCAGATGTTGCATCGTTGTTTCAGACCGAGAAAAATGTGGGGTGAACAAACTAGAAAAACAATCTTGGCCTAATTGAACAGAGAGGAAGCCTCTGAAAGCCTCATTTTTTTCCCATATTAGAGACAAACTCAATACCAAGAGGTGAATTTCCTTCACTATGATATTCATCACTATTATGACTAGAAAAACCCAAACACAATACAACCAAATATGAATTCAAATGTAAAAATAAAAAATCATTAAAATTCAGTGAAATTTCCATGTTCAATAACTAGAGACAATTATCACCATTATTCATAATTTTAAATGATGCAAACCTCCTATGCATTGATACCTAATTTCCAAGATTGCAATGGTTTACCATCCCAACATGTAACCTAGGTACCAAACTAGCTACACCATATGTCTCAAATGCAACAGGCCTAGAAGGATGTGTTGGGTATGTGTTATATTCTTTACATGATCGACCCCACACACTGTGTTTCCTCAAGCGCACAGGTGGTGTGGAGCCCCCAAATTTTGTTTTTGGTTGTTTTTTGCATCCATTTTTTAGCAGTTTTCACTAATGGTTTTCTAATTCCAGTTAAGGTATTAGGGTTGTTGACTAATCCGGGTCAATGGTTTAGGGTTTTTGGATATCGTCGGATCCTATATATATTGTATTGTAAACAATGAAGATGATGATGAATAAAGAATTATAGATGTGGCTATAAATAGGTCATTTAGTTTACCAGTTTGGGTTTCCAGGGCACAATCTCTATGTAATTTGTGTGTGTGTGTGTGTGTGTGTGCCATTGTATCTTTTCTGTTTTTATTGAGAATCTATTTGCAGTAATTAATTGTACATGGTTAAAATCTACATTTTGTATTGGATAAGTTATTGGATTCAAAGGGACACCTCTGTGGTTAGTGGTTTGGCTTAGGTTTGTGATAAACCTTATTATAGTGGGATATTTATGGTATCGATTATTGTGGTGAAAAGAAATGATGATAAATTCAAAAATAGAGATCAAGAAATTTAATGGGAAACGTTTTGAGCTATGGAAGCTCAATATGGAAGATTTGTTTGTGGAAAAACATCAATGGATCGTTATGGATTCATGTACTACACCTATGGGAATGCCAACATAAGACTGGAAAAAGTTGGGTTTGAAGACAAAGAGAACAATCCAGTTGTGTCTATTAGATTCAGTACTATTTAATGTGTGAGGGGAAGATATGAACACAGATTTATGGAACAAGTTAGGGACTTTGTATTAGTCTAAGTATTTGGTTAAAAAACTATTCCTACGAAAGAAGTTGTACAACCAAAGGATGAAATATGGAGACTTGGTATGAAAGAACGCCTTCAATACTATGGTAAGTCAGTTATTATTTATTGATATCAATATTACTGATGAAGATAATTGTATTACTTTATTGTTCTCTTTATCATAATTGTGGGATAGTCTGGTTGTGGCCATAGGTAGTAATTCAACTACTTTAAGTTTCGATGATGCCGTCTCATCCTTGTTATCAGAGGAGATGACGTAGAAAAAAATGGAAATTCAAAGCATAGATTCCTTATTTGCAAGAGGAGGCTCCCATGAAATAAATAGATCGAAGTCCCCAAGTGGGAGATCTAAATCTCTTGGAAATTTTTTAAACATATGTTGGATACGTGGAAAAGAATGTCATTACAAGAAAAAATGTAGATCCAAAAGTGTTGAGAGAGGGAAGGGATCTGATTATGCTCCTACTACAAAAGAAAAAAACATATGTAGAAGGAGGGGATGTGTACTTGGATTCTTCAATAATAAATGCAAATCATGATGCATGGATGGTTGACTCAAGTGAATCCTTTTATATGACTCCCCACAGGGAGTGGTTTTGTGAATATGAAAGTTATGATGGAGGTGACATTTTTCTAGGAGATGACTCGAAAACAACAATCGTAGGACGAGGAAAAGTCAATTTGAAGATAATGGATGGTAGGATTAGAACACTCCTTGGTGTTCTTCACATCCTAGGATTGGAAAAATATTTTATGTTTGTAAGCAAAATGGATGATGCAGGTGTAAAAACATTGTTTGAAAAAGAAACTCGCAGGATGGTTCTAGGGGAAATGGTGTTGCTGAAGGGTGTTTGGATTGGAACTTTGTATAAGCTGTTGGGAAATACTATTAGTGATAGGTGAAACAGTTCTGTTGTTCATGATATTTGATCTAAATAAGAAAAAACTCCTATAGTCTATGGAGAAAAGACTTTGTTGTGGCATCAAAGATTGGGACATATCAGAGAGAAGGGCCTTCGAGTACTACACGATAAAGGTATGGTCAATTTATCTCTATATTTTGATTTCTGTGAACATTGTTTATATGGGAAGCATAATCATGTAATATTCTCCTTTGGTGCTATGAGGGAAAATAGAATTTTACAGTTGGTGCACAATGATGTGTTTGGACCTGTGTCAGTTCCATCATTGGGAAAATATGTGTACTATGTCTCATTTATAGATGACTTCTCAAGGAATACATGGATTTATTTCCTCATGAAGAAATATGAAGCCTTTGACAAATTCAAAGAGTTTAAATCTCTTATGGAGAATCAAACAAAGAAGAGAATTAAGGTGTTGAGGACGGATAATGGTGGAGAATTCTATAGAAATGAATTCAAATAATTCTATAATAAGCGTGATATAACAAGGAAGAATACTACTCCATACACACCTCAACAAAATGGAGTTACAGAAAGGATGAAAAGGATGTTGATGGAAAACACAAGGAACATGCTCAATGGTGCAGAGTTAGGACAAATATTCTAGGCAGAGGTAGTGGGTACTGCATGTTACCCGGTCAATAAATCACCCTCATCAATGCTACATGAAAAGAATCCACATGGGTTATGGATTAATAAGAATCCCTCTCTTACAGATATCAGGGTATTTGGATGTGATGCCTATGTTCAGGTTCCAAAGGAAAGCATGAGTAAGATGGATTAAAATGATGAAAAGTGTATCTTTATTGGTTATAAAGATGGTATGAAAGGTTATAATATTTGGAACCCATAAACTAAAAAGGTGGTGTATAGATGAGATGTGGTAATTATAGAAATCAAATATGTTGTCAAACAAGAAGTCCTACCAAAGGAGGAAGAACCAGAGAAAAAAGTCTTTGAATTGGAGGATAATGAATTAGACTCTACAGAAGAACGTGAATAATAATAAGAAGAACCTCATACTCTAGTATTGAGGAGAGCAATTCAGGAAACAAGACAACCATAAAGGTATACTCCACTTGATTTCTGTTCAAAATTTTCTTTGTTTATTATAGATGTTGATACTAGCACTGTTAGGGAGGAAGTAGATTCAAAGGATGGAAAACTCTGGAAAAATTCCATGGTTGAAGAAATGACATCCTTGGACAAGAATAAGGCTTGGGATCTAATGGAGTTGATAATTGGAAGAAATATCATTGACAACAAATAGGTGTTTAAGAAGTTGAATGCAAAAGGAAAAATGGAGAAATAAAAATATCAGTTAGTAGAAAAAGGTTATTCAAAGGCAGAGGGAATTGAATTTGGTGGATTTTTTTCTCATGCTGCCAAGCTAACTTCTATTATATTTATTTAATATTTTGTTGTTGCTTTTGATTTTGAAGTAGAATAGATGGATGTGAAGAAAACATTCCTACATGGGGATTTGGAAGAATAAATCTACATGAATTAGCCAAAAGGATTTGTAGTGAAGGGAAAGAAAGAGCTAGTATGCAGGCTAAAAAAGTCCATGTGTGGGTTAAATAAATCACCAAGGATGTGGCATCAAAATATTGATACTTATATATTGGGACTTGGCTTCAAAGGGGAAAAGTCGATCACCATGTTTATTTCAAATTAGTTGGTGATTGTCTTATTTATTTGGTCTTGTATGTGGATGATATGTTTCAGATAGGAAATGACAAGGAGATTATCCAGGATGTGAAAACTCAATTGTCCTCTAATTTTTACATGAAGGATATTGGTGTTGTGAATTTCATTTTGGGCATGGAAATTAAAAGAGATTAGACAAACAAGAAACTTTGGTTAAATCATAGGAAATATGTCGAGGCAATATTGCAGAGGTTTAATATGAAAGAATGTAAATCGAACAGGGTTCCTAATCCCGTGGGTGTAAATTTATCTGTAAATCAATGTCCCAAAACAAAAGAAGAGTAAGAAACTACAAGAAGAACACCTTCTAGCAGGTATTTTTGCGAAGGTTTTTAGTGTTACAATATTTGATAAAATTTGCGAAAAACCTCCACTACAACCTCTACTATTGGTATGAAGGTTTTAGCGAAAGTTTTAATGTATGTTCCATATAACTATTTTTTTGGGGTTGGTTGAGGTTGTAGTGGAGGTTTTTTGTTGGTGCTCTTATTGGTAACAAAAACACCGGTGCGCTATTGAATACAATGCACTGGTGCACACATGTAAATGAGAAGCACCGGTGCACATACATAAATGGGAAGCATCAGTGCACACACATAAATGAGAAGAACCAGTGTGCACACATAAATGAAAAGCACCAATGATTTTTTATGTTTATGCATGCACTGATGTGTATTGTAATCATGCACACCAAAATATTTTGAAACGATAAAAATAAAATCGTACATTATGTTGTTTAAAGCACATTGCTTTCTCCTACTTTTTATCTCCATTGCATATAACTCATAAAAACACATTGTTTAGTGGGTTCAAAAGAATGGAGTGCACTAATATGTATATATTTCAATTAATTTTTTTTTTTTTACAAATTTTTAATTAATCATCTCAAAATTAAATATTTTTTATAATAATATTGATTTTTATATTTTTGTTATTGCATTTTGATATAATGATTGTATTAACGTGTTATCGTAACAATGTAAATCATCCATATAATAATTAATTAACAACACAACATTTTACAACATTTGACAATGCAATAAAATAAGAAACCCATTTTGTTATATATGAATAAGTGACCCATCGTCATACAATATGGGACAACATAAAGGTCCACAATAATCAAAATGCAACCAATATGTAATTGTTACACTCATTGGTAACATGTCCTCATGCAATTGTGACAATATATCGAGTACATTAAACAAATCCCCGATTTTCACAGACAAATATTAAAAAATATAGAACTTGTCGTAACATTTAATTATATTGATTTTCATTCGACATAGCTTGAATTGATATCACTGATCGAGCTACACACATGCCTCATTTTTTCATTTCTTGTAGGAGATATTGTTTTTAGTTATTTAACCTATAATGTTTTCTTGATCACTTGTTTTTGATGTTCCACCTCTTCATGTTCCATCTACAAACATATAAATACCGTGTAATATGTGTGTGTGTGTGTGTGTGTGTGTACACGATTGCGTAAATAAAAAAGTGTACCATAACAAAAACTGTTTCATAAACAATACACATTCTTTTGAAGCCATGTTGCACGTCGTCTCTCAAAATCTCTTCTATTGGATGCACTCCATACCTTGTTTCCTACAAGTTTAATACACCATGACAAGGCACCATCTATATAATTAATATAAATGTTTCTTGTTGAAACATTGATCATAAAAAAAGGGAATTTAAACAACATAGCTACTTACAAATTGTTCAATTAAACCATGCTACTTCAACATATACTCACAACTCATACTTAACCCAATGTTTATCAATTATTTAGTTGGATCTTCTTTGTATGTTAGCACCTATTAGAAGACATCCATGGATGAGTGTAAATTAATTATTCAAATATAAATATCATAACACAGATGGAATTTTAAGTAAGATTGAAAAGTAAGTACTCACAAATTTTGTGATCAACAATTTTATTCCTCATCCTTCTGTCTTATGTGCTAAATGAGTTTAATTTTTTTTCTTTTCTACAACAAAACAATTGAAAATTAGTATTTCATGCAATAATTAAATTCTATGTAGATAAAAGAATAAATGATTGATTACATACCTCTGATGCATATTGTAATTGTTGGTATGGCTCCTTCTGTGATGCAATTATGTTCTTTTCTTTTACCATCTCCTTGTACACTAATTTATCAAGGGTTTATTTTGTTTAAAAATCAATTATTCTGGTGCATTTTTTATATGAGCACCAACGTGGTTTTTTATTTGGGGAGCATCGATGTGATTTTTTATTGGGGGAGCATCGATGGTGTTGAAAAATGTTAGATTTTCAATGGGATATGGCTCATGTATTCCTTTTAAATTTTATGTTAACAATTACTTGAACCATAACTGCTGCAACAAACCAAGATCACAAGAAGAATATCCATGCACAAGTACACAAGAAGTATCCCGGGAAACCCTTGTCAACAAGGGAAGAAAACCCAATCAATCCTTTGCTATATTCCTTAAGAGAAATACTTCCCACACCATCACCAAACTTAGCACACAAGAGGGTGCTGCAATTCTCATAATTTCAGACCACAACTTCTGAAATCATGAGATGACACAATGATAAGTGTGTTTCCTCAATGGGGATTCACCTTTATTTATATAAGAATTGTCACATCAAATGATGTTTCTATTGGCACAATAGGGCCGACCTCAATAACTCAAAATAAAATTAATAATTACCATATTAATTATCTTTTACATTAATTATTAATCACATTAAGGTGGGGCTGACTTGTACCCTTTAAATTACAATTAGGGTTACATGAAGGTATGAATCTTGAAAAATATAGCAAGGGATCTTATAAACCCACTAATGCTCATCCACTAGGGGCACATCCATAGGGATGTCCATATCTCTGGCTCACTGCATTACACAAAAGAACCACTTCTTCACTAGTGCTCAACCACTAGGATCACGCTCACCTGTGCTCATCCACAAGCACTTCCACTCAACATATCTTCTTTCACACTGCATTACACAGGAGATTCATATGGAGTTTCTCATCAACTCTCTTCTTAGAGGAGGCTAATACATCATCTTTATTTATGTCTCATGACGATGCACACAACACTTTGGGATTTCACACGTTCACCTTGTGCTCAGCCACAGGCACGCCCAACTTTTCAGATCTCCTTTCTCACCTCGTTACATAGGAGAATCATCTAGAGTTATTATCAACTCTATGTAAGGAGGAGGCCATCTCTACGTTCCTGCTCTGTCTCAGATAGGAACCACACACCCCTCTCAGGGGTTCTCTCTCATGTTTGTGTCTTGGAGAATGTCTCATGTAGCTGCAATCATCAACACTCCCTCTCAGTTAGGGAGGCATTCTTCATTAGGCCAAGTATCACACAAAATTACTTTGAACTTTGTCTTGGTTGTAGTCATCAACACTCCCTCTCAAGTGTTGGTTTTCTTCATATGAGATATGATGGATATTCGATATATTATTACAATGATGAGTGTTTCATATATAGGGAACATAAGGTGACCATCCATGAAAGGATGCGTCCCTTGAATAATCAATAACTATTTATCATTATCATTTACTTATTATATACTATATTTAATAATCAATAATTATATTATTAATTATTATCTTTAGAGAATGTCTTCCCAATGTTGTCCAAACATCAACAATCCCTCTCAACAAGGGAGACATTCTGCAACATGCCACTCTTGTCTTTGAAGTATATAAACTTTACCCTATACTCATGACACTTATATGTGAGTCTTGGGAGACATCTCTCTCCCACCTGAACTAAGGAGAAACTCCTTTTTCGGCTCTCCCTCTGAGCCAATTAACTCTCTCTAAGATTAGGCTCACTTTGGATCCGCATGTAATAACATATAGCATCTTGAGTCTTTATCATTCCTTGTAAAATCACCATGACTAGGACAAAGACCACACCAGGATCTTTTACCATAGGTACACACCTATGAGTGAATATCGGCTTGATGCTAATTGACACGTGGAAAGAACTTCAAGCACCTCGAGTCCATATTATTCCTTGTCATGATCAAGGAAGGACTACGTCTGGGCCCATTTATCACAAGTGCACCTTTGTGATAAATGTATCCTATCTCCCTTGGTTTGCAGCCCAATGTAGGAGAAGTTCTACCCGATGTTGAAACATCAACACTCCCTCTTAGCTAGGGAGGTATCTTTCCATAGTAGTACACAACTACTATCCAGAGACAAGCAGTCTCTGCCAGTGGTACAAAAAAACCATAGTAGCAAAACATTTGTCACACGTGGCACTCCCATGTGGACTTCTAGAGGCTACTCCCTCTAGGAAGACTTAGGGTCAACTCCCCATAGTGTGGGACATCAACGTTCAACTCCCTTGACATGTCCTCATGTTCTCTCCACATGGGATGATGGGATATAAGCCCAAATGCACTTATACCTTCTCGAATAAGTGTCCTCACAGATCAACTCAACTCAATTCACAGAGGAGTACAATATGGAGAATGTTTGTCACACATGGCACTCCATGTGGACTTCTAGAGGCTCTGCCCTCTAGAAACACTAGGGTCCTCATGGGATGTGTCCTCATGTTCTCTCCATAAGGGACGTTGGGTTATAAGCCCAACCACACTTATCCTTTCTTGGATAAGTGCCCCACTTATCCCTTCTCGGATAAGTGTCTTCACA
>SNQJ01S0194716.1:6302-20409 GCA_010110895.2 Picea sitchensis | reverse complement strand
ATTTCAGGAACATGATTGTGGACAATGGGAGGGATGGTTTGAGCTTTCTTACCTCTATGATTTTCTGCTACTTCATTAGCAGGCTTCTCTGCTCTGGTGGACTACTCCGGAACATCAGTTACTGTTGTCTTTTTGTCAGATCTAAGGTTATACCTGCCTCGACCACTGCTAACCTTGTCTCCCTTGCTCAATTCATTTAGCTGACTGTCCATGAGAGACTCCTCGTATGCTGATTGAGTGAGATGAGGGAAAGGAGGAGTGACTTCTAAGAAGTGGATTTTAGGCTCAGGCTCGTCTGTTTCCCTTTATTCTTCATCGGCCACAAAATTGTTCTGGAAGGGAGCCTGAATTCTTTGGTCATCTCTTTCTCTTTCCTTCTCTCTGTGCATAGTTGGAGGAGCAAAATTATTTGGCCTTCTGAAACCTCCTTTGTTCTCGGTGTTCTGAGGGCCCTTATATGTTTGTTTCCTTTCTACCTTCAATCTCTCCATCTCTTCTTTCAGAAAGTTCATCACCCGGGTCAGCTCATTTACTTGAGGGTGGGGCAGTGATGGGCCAGAAGTTGAGGCTTCTGATTTTCCCTTTCTTCTGTCTGCATCGACCCTGTTTCTCAGTCTGTCAGCTGCTAATATGTTGGATTCCACTTCTATAGCTGCATATTGCATTTGAGCTAAGGAGGTAGCTCTTCTTTCTCTTAATAAAAGACAGAAATCATGGTCGAATGCGCCAACATAGGAAATTTGGGCAGAGGCCTCTGAGGGTTTTATCTCTGCAGGAATTTTGTTATACATTTTATTGAATCTTTTGGAGAAGTCAGAGACAAAATCTCCTTCCATCTTCTTCAGAGACCCAAACTCTGTCATGTAATATATGTAATCTTTCCTATCTCCCCACTGCCTCAGGAAAACATTGTCCAGGGCTTCAATTCCAGCGATAGATCCAGGGGCCAGTCCCCTGAACCATTTCCTTACCTCGCCATCCAGGCTCTGGACAAAGACTCTCATCCAGACATCTTCATTTTCAATGTTCAGATTTTCTGCATAACTGTAGAAAGCAGCCAGGTGCTCTTCTGCAGTTATGTCCCCTTCCCCAGTGAACTTGGGCATGTATTTCAAGTAGTCTCCAGCAGGGAGAGGATTCATGGGATGAGGTAGGATTAAGGGAGCATATCTAGCAGCGACTATGGCGCCCATTCTATTTGGAGGGGGATTAGCACCAGCCATAGGGATATTAGGTGGAGGAGAACTAGGAGGAGAAGGAGTGTGAACAGGAGATGTCGGAAAAGAGGTCCTTGAAGGAGATGATGGGGAAAACAGAGAAAGGCCTAAGGGACCTGAATGTGCAGATGCTTCTCTTTGTGCAGTAGTAGCAATGAAAGGAGGGATGGTGAAACCTTCTGAGGCCCGAGGTCTGTACTGAGGCACAACTTCCAGAGAGGGGGGAGCGACAAGGGTCTCTCTCTCTGATACTAGACCAGGAGGAGAAAACTCAGCAGGAACACTCCCGAAATTCAGAGAACGGGAAACCTCAGAAAAAGGATAGCTAGAAAGATGAGAACAAGAAAGTGGAGTCTTTACAGAAGGAGGTGGGGAAATACCTGTTTGAGCGGCGAAGCTTTCACTTTGAGAGGACTTCCCCTTTCTTGTAATCACCTCCGGATTTTCTTCAGGCGCGACCAGGGGCAGCTGTGGATGGGACCGCGTGTGTCTGCCACTGGAAGCCACAACTAATCGAACATGTTCGCCGCAGTGGATTCGTCACAATGGAGTCGCCAGGTGCACAGTAGCAATCTTCAGTTCTGATTTCTGATGCACCTTCAGAATCAGTTGATCGTTGTCGTTCAATCCCGGGGAAAATATTCAATTTCGTCCCCGTCAACGGCGCCAGAAATGTTAGCGTCAGAAGTCACTCCCAGATTGCTTGCAGGAGCTGAGCCTGACACCCATCAGTTTAATGTCACGATTTGTTAAAAGGGGGTGATCAAATGGAGGAAAACTCAGAACGATATCGTCTCAACTTAGAAACTAGGCCAGGCATGCGTGGACGAGTGAGGTCTTGATAAACTTCAAACAATGAGTTGCAATAAAGGGTGAGTAGGGGGAAGACTTGCATGAGAAGAGTGTGAAGGTCTATCATAAACATCAGGTTTGTAACAGACTGGAGAAGAAAGCATCCGAACGCAAGATCCTTTTGCATTCAAACACAGAAGACCAGAGAATACAACAATGTCACAACAAATTCTTTATCATAACATAATTGCAACAATCCACGTGAATCATTCGATAATGGACTCTCTGGCATGAGATGAAACATAGATGGAAAAGGAGAACTGTTTGTCATAAAACAAGAAATCTCAAACACAGAGGCATAACCCTGAAACCATAATGGTTGTTGAAACTTTACAGTCGGGAGCTCAGCTCTACCATTGATAGATACAAATATGGCGCAAACGCCTACATATACTCAAACTAGCAACAACAACAAAATTGAGACGTAACATTAAAAGATTTGCGTCTACATGGCTTCTGACAATCTGCAACTGCAATCTCTGAATGGTTGTGCAACTTATGGCAGACACGATCGATCTTTTGACAGTTTCATCAGCGAATCGACGTGCCTTTAATTCGTTGCCGGACTTTCCCATTATGGCGGAGGCGATGTCTAACCACCACCAACTGCTTCAATAACTGCTTCGTCTGGATTGAGAACGGCCTAGCCAACTCGACGTCTTTGGGATGTGGGGGGCCTCCCACGCTGCCACCTGGACTAACTGAATAGCTTGAAGGATGGGTATGGAGACCGACGCGGAAGGTGGGTCACAGCAACGGAGTGATGGGGCCAAAACTGCACGGGAAAGAAATAAGCGATGAGGTGTAAGAGAAGTGGCAGGGGGAGACATGTGGCTGAAGACGATACGTGGAAGGAGCGGGATACAAGACATAATGGGTGCACTTGCGGTGGGAGGCGGATGTGGAATGAGGCGGGACACATGGCAGGCAGTAGATGGATGGTGAAATGGGAAAGGGACCATGTGAACTAGAGAAGGGGAGAGAGACAGATGTCGGAAGATGAGGAAAGGGTAAAAGGGCGAGAGCCTCATCACACGGCCAGGAAGAGAACAGATGGAAAGAGGGAGGATGGTCCACAAGATGACATGATGGGAAGGGGGGCCACATTAGTTAATCGTCGGATGACAGAGGGTGCCCAGATGGCCTGTGCGCCGTTGATCCGGGCGCTTGAATTGCAGCCGTCGGAGAGATGCACCTTCGATTCCGGACCCCCCCCTCCGCTTAAAGATAGAAAGGCGGGGGGGGATATGGAATCACCTCGCGCGCCGTTGATCCGGGCGCGTTTATCTTGACCGTCGAAGAGGTGTGCCCCGGATTCCGAACCTCCCCCCTCTGCTTAAAAGTAGAAATGCAGGGGGGGGTCCAGAATCCCATTTGCGTCGTTGATCCGAGCGTTGTGATCCTTGCCGTCCAGACTTGGTTTTCATTTAATCATGGGCGCATTAGCACCCCGAAATTAGGAAAAGTGGGTTTTAACCCATTCTTTTGCATTTTAACCCCCTTACAAGAAATATCGCTAACAGTGAGATAGTTAACTTGAGGGAGACATACATCTACTTGATGGCTCTTATATGCCCACTGTATGGAGAAAAGGACTGCTCCAAATTTTCGGAAGCATGGATGCCCCTGGAATACACTGTGGCGATCTCTAGGAGTAGCCTCAACTGGGGAGAAATAATTTCCAAGCAATTGAGCATATGTGTATAGCAGGTTTAGACGTCAAAGGAAGGAGAAGCACCCGCTTTCCACATGTCCTCGTACTTACTCAATGTTATATGTGCAAGAAATGTCTTTTCCAGAATGAATTTAAGCTGGCATGTTACAGATCTTCCTGTTCATGTTTACTTCAACATACTATGGGAGAGAAGGTACAAAAAATCCCACGCCCTTATTTGCTATGAATTCGTCGCCTAAATATTGTATTTAAAAAGGAATGCCCAAGACTATCCGCAACAGCCAAGAAAATGATAGCGAAGGTAGGCCATTGGTACCTAGATGAACACACAACCTATATCAGGGTGTTCGGGCCCAGTAGAGCATCGCATCTACTCCCTGATCACGTCCTAGACTGACTCATTGTGGGAGAAATCTACTATCAGACTATTCTGTAGGGCTATAACGCCACTCTAGTCAAGGACAAGAAGTGAGATTTCATACCCTACGACTTCCATGTGGGGTTTTATCTAGTGAAGGACACTACTCAAGCCAAACAAGAAGGGTTGAGTAAGGTTGAATTCAGGTTCCCGAAATACCAGTTTCGCAAGAACAATCCTAAGGGCCTAGTCTTCCAACATGCTTAAGAAGTTTTCTCCTGTTGGCCATACACATACGACAAGTTTGAGGATGATATTTTCACAGAATGCACTCCGGATTGGGAGGAGGTAGTACAGAGGAAATCCAACCTGAGCATGACTAGGTTCAAGGCTATGAGCATGGATGAATAGGTGGAGATAGTTGAGAAGTCGGCTCAAGAGGCTCTTAGAGTTAGGGAAATAATCAGAGCAGCAGAGACCGCAAAAGCATAAAGGAGAGGATTTCTCTTACTAGAAGGAGCACAGAGAATCATTGATCAATTATAGAATGATATTGATCTTGTAGAGATGACGAGGATCCCCACATACGACCCAATCAAAAGCAGAGGAGAGCCACATGGCTTTGAGCCAATACAACTTGAATAAATCACCGATCCAGAAAACCCTAGTGCTCCATCACCACAGATCAGATCACTAGGGGAAATTTCAAACCAGCCTGAGATATCAAGGGCACTAGGTAGGACAGGTGTACCAAACCCATTGTTTGACTTAATAACCATCTATGATAATGAGGAGAGTTAGGAGGTTTCCCTGGTGACTCCAGTACCGATTATAGAGGAAAAGGAACCTGAGAAAGCATCTACCCCAAGTCCCAATGCTCCAATTCAAAACCTTCCGCAGAATGACCATGAGGTAAAAAGTGTCGTAGACATTGAGTTGCTCGAATTTCCGGGTACCCCAATGGAAAACTCGAGGGATTAGATAGGATTAGGTGGTCAGAAAGAGGAATTTACACAACAAGAAATATACACCTCGACAATTGATTACCAAGTAAGTACCAAACCTATCCCTGGCTCTTCAATTTTGGCCTATACCTCGCCAGCCGATGAACAACAAATGGAGTTTGAGACATCATAACATATAGAAGAATTTTAGGAACCAATCCCGGAACAGATACATACAACAGTGTGTCTGGGAAATACTCTAACCTAGGCGGAACAACAAATCCCCAAGCCTGATGATGAGGTTTCCGACATACAAGAAATCGCCTATGACAGGAAGAGGAAAGACATCATGAAGAGGACCACTAAGAAGAGAAGGCTCATGTTATATATCTTGATTCTCATTACTACATAGGAGAATATTCTTAGCAGAGAACATGCCAAGACATCCGAGCTTATCGGTGCAGGGATGGCTATCATGGATGCCACATTGAATAGAGAAAGGAGAGATGAGAAGGACCTGGCCGTTGCACTTAAGGATTTCGAGCATTTGCACCATTTGGAAAAATACTATCAAGACTCCATGCACACCATGGTGTTTTTGAGAAGTGAGTTCCAAGATTCTTATGCCAAATTCACAAATGAACGCCATCTTTTCACTATAGGTATAGCCGATTTCCAGGAAGATACACTTATGGCACTAGCAACCTGAAAAGACGTGGAAAGGGGGTGTTGGCCCTTGACCAAGTTTTGGAGATCCTTGGTCAGGTTTGACCTATTTTGGGACTTCGATAGGCTGTCGAAGACGAAGCGCAAGTCGAAGCGGAGATCGCGAGATCTCGGTCCCTTGTTTAGGGATTTTGGGTTTTGGGCTAATGTAACGGGTATGGGGATGTCATCCCATGGGTTTACCCATGTTTAGGCCCCTTTGTAATGTATAAATAGAAAGCTAGGTGATGTAAGTAAGCGATGTGGTGTGATGCTAGGTGCTAAGGGAAATTGAAGGCCAATGTGCTAAGTGCAAATAGTTGTGAATTCTTTGTGCATGCTATGTGTTAAGAACTTGCAGAGCTAAGTGAAAGTGATTATAAGAAGCTTTTGTATAGACAGTAAGAAGGCTTTGTGCTTAAACCTAACTCGGGGAAGGGGGATTTGGCGAGGTGCACGTAGATCTCTTGTCCTATGCAAAGTAGGATCTTGTGGCTCTGTGCATGTAGATGATTGACTGAAGATAATAAAGAAGAAAAGAGTTGGTGGACGTAGCCCCACGCTGGGGGTGAACCACACATATCCTATTTTATGGTTGCTTTGTGCATTGTGATTTTTTGTTGTTCATATGATTAATGCTTAGTGTAGTAGTGTATGCTTAGATAGACATGATATGATAGCACTGTGCTTAGTGATGTGAATGAATGGTAGATTTGGTCTATGTCGATATGTTTAGTGCTTAAATACATTAGATCTTGATGAATATTGTGTTTCTCTATCATTAGGGTTTATCTGCCATGTAAACAAAGGTTAAATACTAATGAACTATAACAACTAAGTTCTCTATTAAGGTGTTGTAATCACATATCTATGTCCAAGCTAAGGTTGCAGACACTAGAGTCTTGCAACCACCCCTACCTCTACCTCAGGTGAGACTTCATCTGCTTCGGAGGTGTTGTCGAAAGGGCCGATAGTTAGGGTTTTGTTGGTGCATTGTTGAAGTGTTGAACCTTGGGTCTACCCCTGTGCCAACAAATGATTCCATTGTAGGGACCTGAATCTGTGATTGCTGGGAACTGAGGAAAATAAAGAAATCTCTATGTGTAGATTTGCTACTTTACTTGCGAAGCTCTGTGCTAATAAAGGAGGCAGAGCTGAAGAAAAGAGGTAAGATCTGAACGCTTTGTGCTCTGAAAGAGTTAAGAAAAGTGAAAAATTTTAAGATTTGAAAGCTTTGTGCTTTAAGAAAAGTAAGATAAGTGGAAATTTTTGTTTCAAAAGTATGGAAGTAGGTATGTTTGATAAATTTTGTCCTAGCTTGAAAAGTAGGGCACAATTAGAAGAAATAAGATTTGCTATGAATGGATCTGATGGAAATAATGAAAGGTATGTTATTCCTATGCATAGAAAGAATGTTTGGACTAACAAATGGCTGCAGGATCCTAGAAAGAATTTTTTGTAGGTTAGTTATTGTGATCCTAGTGCATAGTACATGAAAGGTTGGGGATCATTTAAGAGAAAGTGAGGATTAACTCTTTGTTACAGTTACAGAAGACCAGGCCATCTTGCTAAGGATTGCCCTGATAGAACACCTAGTTGTCTTTGTTGTAAATCTATGTACCATGAAGTTTTTGATTTCCCTAGAATGATTGATAAGCTTGAAAGAATGAACACGAGACTAGAAAAAACTGAGGAAGGCCAAGAAAATGAGATCATGACAGAAACCCAAAGAGAATCAGAGAATGTATTATTACAAATGAAAGAAATCCTGAACGATCACAGAAATATCAACTTGCCAAAAATATTCAAAGAAAAAGAACTTATAGAAGAAAGAATAGGAGACTTCAACATAGATTGTGTTCTGGATGAGGAAACACAGGTGAATGTCATGACAAAAAGAACCTGGGAAATTTTGGGAAGGCCTGCTATGGTTCCTTCATTAGGAGGAATAAGATTCTTTAGAGGAAAACTGATAACCCTATGTGGAAGACTTACCCAGACCTCTATGCGTGCTCATGGAACTTCGACAGAGGAAGATTTTGAGGTTGTTAAATTCATTGAGAACAACACCCCATTCACTATGTTATTAGGAAAACCCTCGATCAAGAGAGATCAGATATAGAGAAAAGAAGAAGAGGCCCTAGAACAAAAAAAAAGAACTAAAAGATTTCATGAATAGGAGAATAGCACGCTTGATAGAAGAACAAGAGGACAAGTCGAAGTAACTTAGGACCAGAGACCGGGTTGTTGAAGCTGAAAAAACACAGGAAGACTTGAAGAACCTATCCATATAGGAAAGTAGAGCACCTACCCCAGACGGAAAAGAAGTATTACCTTTGAACCCTATGACATAATCTCATCAACGCGAAGTTACTATGTTGAGTATAGATAGGAATCATAATGGAAAGAGGCATACTAAGACGCAGATCAGAGGGAATAAAGCTAGAAATCTCAATAAGAAGAGAGCAAAGCTAGAAAAGTTGCAGGAGGTTCCGGAGGAGACTTCGCAGAAGGTAGGTTTGAAAAACTGGAACTTCGTCGGGATATTGGAACAATGCCATGTGGCACTTCGCCATGGCAGAGCAATATGACCATTGTAAGCATTATAACCATTAGACCGACGCCCCGAACGGTTATAACAACAGTTATGGCCGAAAATCTCGCCATCGAGCCGTTGGGACCGTGCTATAATTGACATAACTGCATTGATGAAGGCTTCTCACCCGTTGGAGAGATCCGTTACACTATTGTCTACTTATTCTGTTGACTGTTGCACCAAGAATAATTTTGCAAATTGTATCCGCACCAATGAGAAAACTCATTATTTATGTGTTGTCTTTACTAAGACTCTGCCACATGTTGAATGGTTATTCATCGACCTGAGTATCCGATATCGAGCGTGTATGTCGGACGAACTCAATGCAGCTGAAAAGTGTGTAGAAGAAGTCTTAATCGATCTAATGGTAGAAACAGTAATGTCCAGAGGGATTCAAGCTTCATCGATGAGAAGAGTGCAAGCCTCTCCGTCGACTGCTCATAGATTTGGACCATCCCGACCAGCAACTGAGAAAATAACCAAGCATCGAGATAACTTAGAAAATGCGAAGTTGATCCCGTTTATCTTGCCCAACTACATCTTTCCCATGGATGATGCTGTGAGTCATGACAATGTCCCCAAGGACTTCGATTACACCCTGGTTACTGTGTACCTCCCGAAAGGGATACGTGTAGTTCGAACCCAGCTAGACAAGATCATGACATTAAAATTCAATGAATTCAACCTAGGGGATCACAAGAAACACAACATGCTCGCCCCTCATAGGTACTTGACTAGGATGAAGGGGAAGAACTCGAGGATAATCCCACAACCATGGACTATGAACCTCGCGCAGTCCACTATCCTAAACGTAATGAAGATACCGCATTTTGGAAGGCATTAGGAATTTAACGCGTGCATTAAGCTCCTGTTGTCATGCTACCATGGCGGCTATCTATGGCTAGACATACGCATCACCATTGACCCAACGCTGATCCATAAGATCACTGGGTTGAGCATGCAGGGACCAAACCCGCAAGACTTTTACCCAGGGAAGGCTGCAGATCGTGCCTTGGCATAGAGGATTAAGGATACCTATGGCGATATAGAAAAGGGGACGCGAGGATACAAGGTAGCCTCCATCCAGAATGGAGTAGTGTGAATGGTCTGCCAGCTGATCGCAGGAAATCTAGTGAGAAAGAACAAACCTACATAGGTCACAGGGTTCGTTGTTGACCTCGCTGGAAAATGCGTAGAAGGACTACAAATGAATTGGGCAAAGTACTTAGTCAACCAATTAGAAATGGATTGTCGCGAAGCTCAGGACCAGGGCTATGAGTTCCACTTTAGCTGGCTCTTGATCCTCATCGCATTTACAGCTTGGAAGATGCTGGAAGGTGTGACCTTCCCCGACATTGAGTCGTTCGAGCCGCTCATTGCGAAGTTCACTACGCTTTGGTATTCAATCGATATGGGAAAACAATGGCAATTGAACGCAGTATTCCATACATACTATCTCCAGTTAAAGAGGGCCATTGAAGCTGTCCCTCATATGACACCGAAAAATCTGCACCGGTTCAGGCCACTGATGAAGTTCTGCGCAGATCGACACTTCATTTACACCACTACACGTGCAGACGAGAGTAAAGAAGAGCTTCAGTCATACTATAAGCTCACAGAAGAGGACTTAGAAGAGATAACTAAGGACTGGCCTGTAGATCTCCTTATCCTTGTTGGCCCCGCAGAGTTGTCCAATCCCGAACTAATCGAAAGCTCGAAGGCCACTTGCGAAGCACATGACACACCTGGAACCAGTAGAAGGAAGAATATAGAGGAGGTATAGAACCTGAGCAGTGCATAAGAAGAAACTACTTGAGAATCACCTGGAGGAGAAGGTAACAACGAAGTAGATAAAGAAGAGAAAAATAGGAAAGAAGATCAACAGAAGCAAGGCAAAGTAACATCGCCTAGGGATCCCCTTGATGAGACTGATCCATCTAAGAAAAGGAAGGTTTCCCCCATGAAACCTACCTCGCGGAAGAAATCCAAAGCTAGTAAGACCAAGTTGCAAACAGTACTCACGCTCGATGACTTCAACTTCATCATTGCAGCCGTATCAGATGCCTTGCAGGACCTCTTGCATAACACTGAAGCCAAACAAACAACCATGTATGATAGAATTGAGGCAGAACTCATAGGGGTACAACAATCCCTTCACTCTAGCCACGTAGTGTCCACTGCACCCCCGCCATCAGAAGAACCAGAGTTGGGAGACGAACGTGCCCAACTCCGTAGAATAGTTGATGTGGCTGAAGCTCGTCTTCATTGCACCCAAGAAGAAAAATAATATACCGCAGTGGCCCTGAAGCAAGAACAAGAGGAATTAATAGAGCAACGCATGATTGCGTAGTAGGAGAAAGATTCCGTCTAGTCAAAATTCGAAGAAGAGAAAGCAAAAATCCAACGAGAGAAGGAACAACTGCTTGCCGAGCAGGTTGGAGTAAAAGAAGCAGTCAGCAGAGCACTCCACTTTGTGACGGGCTTAGAGCAAAAGAAGGAAGACCCAGTAGAGAATCAAGTAGCGAATCTCATTGAATCCATTCAACAACTTCAACATAGAATAAAATATCTAGAGCTACAGTCAGTGCCAAACACTCTGCAGGACGTGCGAGATCAAAGAGAAGCAACTTCTTGGAGCGCAGTTGAGAGAATCAAGACCTTCACCATGGAATGTAAACAACTCAATGATCATAGTGCACAGACTTATGAATGACTTACTGAAGACCTTGAACTAAAGACACTGGAGTCCCAACTCCAGGAGGCAAAGCAACAAGCAAAAATGGTACAAGAATAGTTGAAGCTCTTATTTGCAGTTGAAAGAATGAAGAGATCACAGGAACAACGCAGTGTTCAATAGCAAGTCCACGCCATACATAGAAAAGTCATGGAAGTGACTCAGAGGCTCTAACCAGTCCAGGATGCATCTTGTCAACTGTTTGAGGAGATTGAAGGACGAGGAGGAGAACTAGAGAAAGTAGTCACTACAGTTGAGAAATGCTTGGAAGGACCTGTGAACGAGGCAATTATTCAGGAGTTCACCGAGTAGGAGGCCTTGGCACATCAACAAGTCAAAGTAGCTCGAGCCAAGCTTGAGCCTTTTGAGGCAGAGCTAACCAGATCAGAGTGACTCGGGATGAGTCTCAGGTGAGTGTTGGGGGCCTGTTGGCCCTTGACCAAGTTTTTGAGATCCTTGGTCAGATTTGACCTATTTTGGGAGTTCGATAGGCTGTCGAAGATGGAGCGCAAGTTGAAGCAGAGATTGCAGGATCTCAGCCCCTTGTTTAGGGATTTTGGGTTTTGGGCTGATGTAACGGGTATGGGGATGTCGGCCCATGGGTTTACCCATGTTTAGGCCCCTTTGTAATGTATACATAGAAAGATAGGAGATGTAAGTAAGTGGTGTGGTGTGATGCTAAGTGCTAAGGGCAAGTTAAGGCCAATGTGCTAAGTGAGAATATTTTTGAATTCTTTGTGCATGATATGTGTTAAGAACTTGCAGAGCTAAGTGCAAGTTATTGTAAGAAGCTTGTGTATAGACAGTAAGAAGGCTTTGTGCTAAAACCTAACTCGGGGAAGGAGGATCTGGCGATGTGTGTACAGATCTCATGTCTTTTGCGGAGTAGGATCTTGTGGCTCTATGCATGTAGACGATTGACTAAAGATAATAAAGAAGAGAAGCGTTGGTGGACGTAGCCCCAGGATGGGGGTGAACCACGTATATCCTGTGTTACAATTGCTTTGTGCATTGTGATTGTTTATTGTTCATATGGTTAATGATTAGTGTAGTAGTGTATTCATAGATAGACATGATATGATAGCTCGGTGATTAGTGATGTAACTGAATGTTAGATCTAGGTTTTCTTGATATGCTTAGTGCTTAAATACATTAGATCTGGATGAATATTGCGCTGCTATGTAATTAGGGTTTATCTGCACTGTAAACAAAGGTTAAATACTAATGAAATATAACAACTAAGTGCTTTGTTAAGGTGTTGTAATCATAGATCTGTGTCCCAGCTAAGGTTATAGAAACTAGAGTCTTGCAACCACCCCTACCTCTACCTCGGGTGAGAGTTCATCTGCTTTGCAGGTGTTGCCGAAAGGGTCGGTACTTAGGCTTTTGTTGGTGTGTTGTTGAAGCGTTGAACCCTGGGTCTGCCCCTGCGCCAACATGTGGTATGAGAAAGCATACCATGCGGTAGAAATGATCAATTACATCAACATAGTACAAAAGGGTTGAGACACCGAAGAGAATGATATTCAGGTGCTAAGGGATAGCAACATCGATTGGATCAGGAAAGCAACCAAATACTAGGTAAAAATGGCTCAAGAACCTTAGTGGGAGATTCAGAAGAAGTGGGATGAGTGAAAAAAGGGTTGGAAAGAGATTAACCGGGATATGAAAGGCATCGACCTCCCAGAATTCAGAAAAGACAAAAAGAGAACGTTTAAACAGAAGAAGGAATTTTCATAGGAAAATATCATGTCAATCACGATGTAAATCCCATCAATTAATTGGCTAGATCGGAAGATATGGAGAACCATTCCACCATCAAACGCTGCAGAGTCTAATTAGGCCTCCATGGAGGGTTTGGTTCCTGCTGTTGAGGTAAATGGATTTAAGACCCCTCAACAAAAATGGCGCTAGAAGGAGGGTCGTAGAATGAATGACTAACAATGTTGTTGATATCATATCTTGCATAGCCTACATATTCAAAACATCCAACATGCATGGCTAGTCAGTCTCAAGACAACCCACACACAGAGAGTACTCCCGAAATGAGTAACTCACCCCACAATGAGCAAGAAAACCTATTCCCTGAAATACCTTACTCTCTTCCTCATGAGGATTTGAACCAATTCAGAATAATCACAAGAGGTTATGCTTGACATATTGTATTGTTTCCCTTAGCCTCGTTACTTCCTCATAGAAAACAAGTAAGTAGACCAGTGTTCGACACCCATGACCAGGTTTTTGTTCACACAGTAGAAGAAATGTTAGAAATTTACCTCACTGATATCGAACAACCCCTTAGCCTAATCCACGAAACATCGACTGGTAACTACTATGAACCGAACGATTTCGAATCTGAAGAAGAAGGGTTTAACTCGGATCACTCGGTTGCAGAATTAGACGACATGGAGGATAATAACGATAATAACGAGGATAGAGGAAATCCAACTCCAAATAACCAACCACGTTTGGCTAGAGATGCTTTGGCGATCCCAGGACGGGTACATAACCTCCCTCAACATCTAGAAAAATCGCTTCCCAAGTTTGACCTTGAAACCTCTTGATTGCCTTAAGACTGATGAATGTACAACATGAGGACATAGTATGTAGACTTTTTCACTATACTTTCAAGAAATCATCCTCGGCTTGGTATTTTAACTTTCTCGTAGGGTCCATAACTAATTGGACGAAGTTACAAAAGGATTTATTAGACAAATTTGTAGAAGAAACCACCACATGAGCTTTGATGGTTGAACTCTTCATCGCCACCATGTGTCCAAAAGAGAAGGTGAAAGACTTCAATCAACTTTTTACCACTATCGTGAATAAATTTCAACCCGAAGCTAAACCTACCCACGAGTTGCAAATTGAGGTATATGCTAATGCTCTCCTTGATCTGGATTTATGTAGGAACACAATGAAATACAGAAATACACATAAACGCAGAGATGCAGCGGAAATAAGACTTCATTTCATTAATAACAAATGACTGAAATATGCTTACAGACAGAATGGAAATAAACTAG
>SNQJ01S0194715.1:0-13979 GCA_010110895.2 Picea sitchensis | reverse complement strand
TGTATCTAAGAGAATGATTGACCTAACATTCTTAAATGAAAAACTAATAAATAAAATTTGAATGCTAACACATTATAACAATAGAACTCTAAGACTTTTGACACTTGCTTCTATGTTGAATTTTGATCTAGTTTAAGGAACATCAAGAGGCCATTGTTTCAAAAATTTCTCCTTTGCTTTGAAGTATTTTGAAACTCAACTCCACCTTTTTCAAGTATTTTTAAAATGTTTAGAAGAGAGTTGTTAGTTTAGCAAAGTTTCAAAAATCCCCAAATCAATTGTGTAGCTACTTTCTTGATATTTGGAATGTGAGGTTAGCAGTCATTTTATAGTTCAGAAAATGGTCCAGGTTGGGAAATCACCTTCCAGTTCAGAAAGTGTCCCAATATTTCTAACGGACATACATTTTCTAGTTCGAAAAATGGTCCAGATCGGACAATCATTTTCGTAATGAAAATGGTCTGATAGATTGATGATGTACCATAGACATCGATTCCCCTTGTGCCCAATGAGGGGGAATGGTCTAGGACATTCATTCTTCTTGGAAGTCATCTTGAGTAGTGGTCAAGTAGAATGGTCTGCCTCATCGGGAAGTCATTCTTTCAAAGTTCAAAGTTGTGAGTAGTTTCGAAGAATGGTCCATTTTGGAGGTTGGTGCATGACAGTAATTTCCATTATGAAATGGTTCAGACAATCGTTCTCTAGGGCATACTCATTCTCTCCATGTTGCACTGTGGTTAGTGTCGGAAGAATGGCCCAGTTAGGTGAATGGTCCGGGTTCAAAAATCATGGACAGGAATTCCCTAGGGAAGACTCATTCTCTCCAGGTTGCACTGTGATTAGTGTCAGAGGAATGGTCCAGTTAGGTGAATGGTCCAGGCTCAGAAATTAGGGACAATTATTCTTCTATGCTTGGGAAGAATATTCCAGATAGCCCATGGCTAATGTTTCACTTTCTGAGGGAATATTCTCTTCCAGATATCACAGATGTGAATGGAATAATGGCTCATATGACTCAGTTTGTATCATGATATTTTTTTATATCAGATGATATGATTGTTGTGGATATTGTATGTCTCTGGACAAAAGTTGTATGCCATTGTGGTGGATTTGATCCATTGGTAGTGATTGTGTGTCACTGGTTAGTATCCTTATACTACTAGGAGTGGTTTTGTACCATTGGATAGTATTTGTATACTACTATGGATAGACACAGTTGTGTACAATTGGATGGCATTATAGCAGCAGTATGCTACTATCTGATTTCTATGGAGACTACTGCTAGTGTTGATTAATAGCTAGATGGATAGTTAGTGTGTTGGTGGAAAACATTATCCCTGTGGATAATGGTCTAGGTTGACATATTGTTGACGTATCATGGACTGGTATTTTCCTAAGGCATGGGTTGTGGCCCAATTAGGAAAATGGTTCATGACTGATATTCTCCTAAGGCACAATTATTGGCTCAATCAGGTTGAATAGTCTGCCCCCTGAGGACATGACGTTCTGATTAGAGTGGTTGATACAGGACCGATATCTTCAAAGGAATATGTGTATAAATGGATATATATGTTGTAAATGTGTTGAACCTGTAAAAATAAGAACTGACAATTGCTAGGCAACTGTGTCCTTCACTCCAAGACGACTTCACAAAGAATGGAACTCTTGCTCAGTGAAGGTCTTGGTGAAGATGTATGTCGTCTTTTTTGTTGAAGGACATAATTGTAGGTCGATGATCCCCTTGTGTACTAAGTCCCATATGTAGTGCATGTGTATCTCGATGTGCTTCTTTCACTTCCTCTGAACTGGATCTCTACAGAACTTCAGAGTGCTCTGGTTGTCACACCATATGCTGATCAACCGATGAAATTGGATTCCCAACTCAGTGAGAAAATGTTGTAGCCACATAAAATGAATGGTTATGTTAACTACCCCTCTGTACTCTGCCTTGACTGAAGAAAGAGAAATAGCATCCTGCTTCTTTCTCAACTAACAAATAGGCCCGGAACCAAGACTGAGTGAGTAACTAGATGTGGACTTGTGATCAGTGCTATCGTCATGCCAGTCATAATTAGTGAACCTGATGAGATCTAATGTAGAGTATGATAAATAATGAATCCCAAAGGTGATGGTGCCCTGTATGTATCGAAGGATACAGTTTGTAGCCTTCCAATATAGCTCATGCAGCTCCTGCATGAACCTAGAAACTAAGCCAATTGCATAGGAGAGGTCTGGTCTGGAGTGTGTGGGATACAACAAGATCCCCACTAGCTATATGTACAATGTGTTTTCAACCAATGGAGTGTCCCCGCCATCCTCAAGTTTGACTCCTGATAGGAAAGGAGTTGGAGCAAACTTGTAGTCTGTCATGTGAAATCTCTCAAGGAGATATTGAGCATACTTGGCCTGAGCCAATTTTATGCCTAATGCATCCTAGCTGATCTCGAGTCCAAGGAAGAAGTGTAGTGGACCCATGTCTATCATCAAAAAAAATTCATGTAGAATCCTCTTGACTACAACAATCGCTCAAGTCAAGCAACTGGTGATCAAAAAATCTTCAATGTACAAAACTAAGAGTAGAAGTGAATCAGTGGTCCTGAGGATGTAGAAATTTGGGTCTGATTTACAACGTAAAAAATTTTGAGACAATAGGAAGGAGTCCATCTTGGCATACCATGCCCTCGAAGCCTGCTTGAGGCCATACATAGGTTTCTTTTGTCAACAGAACAAAAATGAATCTTGCATAAATCCTTGGGTTTTCTCCATATAGATCTCCTTAGAGAGATTGTCGTGAAGAAATTCATTCTTCACGTCCATCTAATGGACCTCCCATACCTTGGCTGCCAAAATGGAAAGTGCCAAATGTATGGAATCCATATTCTCTACTAGAGCGAAGGTCTCATCATAGTCAATGCCATGCACCCGCTAAAATCCTTTGGCAAAAATCCCGGCTTTGTATCTGCTAATTTGTCCATCCAGTGTGCTCTTGGTCTTGTAGACTCATCTGCACCTGACAAGTTTCCTTCCATAAGGAAGGAGAACCAGATCCCAAGTCTGGTTCTCGAGGAGGGAGTTGTACTCCTCCTGCATGGAAGATTCCCAAAAGGGATTTCTAGCAGCCTCGCCATAAGACTGTGGATCTGAATATTGAACCAAGAAAATATTCCTGGAGGGAAATGGTTTAGTAGCAATGAGTGCAATAGGAGGCTCCTCGAAATTAGATTGATTCCTCCTAGTATCGGTTGGATCACCAACAAGATCCCCTTCATATTTAAGAGTAGTCTGGGCCCACTTGGGCCTCTGCTCTAGCTCTACATCTACATCTGGATGCACTGACTCTGCATATGACTATACTGACTCTATATCTGGATCATTTGAATCCTCTGAATCATAACTCTCTTCTGAAGAAGATTTTGCATGTGCATGCTCATCATCTCAGACAGGTGGAAGAATGAAGGTGTTTTCATGTGGATACTGAGGTACATGCAAGACACTTTCCTTGAATTGAACACTTCACTCAATCATGAGCCAGTTCGAGGAAAGATCAATAAGTTTGTATCCCTTCACACCATTGGGGTATCCAACAAAGATACACTATGTGCTCTATGGATCAAGTGCCTTCCTCTTTTTAGATGGAATCCATTCCCATGCACGTGAACCGAAAATATGAAAGTGGGTCACTTCCGGTTTGAGGCCACTCCAAGCCTCATAGGGAGTCTTATCCTTGAAAGATCGATGGGGAGATATTTTTTGGAATTAGGTTTCACAATTAAGTGCTTCGGCCCATAGTTTATGTGGTAGTGACTTTGCATGTAGCATTCAAGATTCCATCTCTTTTAGAGATATGTTTTTCCACTCAACAACTATGTTTTGTTGCAGAGTATAGTGAACTATGTGTTGCAATTGAATCCCTGCCTCATGACAAATGTTATAGATCTCATAATTGACATACTCTCTCTCATTATCAGTTAAGAGGACTTTTATTTTCTTTCCAGACTGTGTCTCAAAAAGGGATTTGAAATCTTTGAGGTGTTGAAATACCTCAGATTTTTGCCTAAGAAAGTAAATCCATGTGAAACATGAGAAATCATCAACAAAAATGAGAATAAACCTCGCTTTTCTGATTGATGGATGCGGAAAAGGACCCATGAGGTCACTATGGATCAGATCTAAAGGAGAGGAAGCTCTTTGAGTCTTTTCTTTGTCAAATTTCTCTTGAGGGTGTTTTCCAAGAACACATCCCTCATAGATTCCTTTGGAGAAATGGATGTCTTGTAGACCATCAACCAATATTTGATTGTTAATCTGTTGCATATATCTGAAATTCAAATGCCTAAACCTTTCGTTCCATACCCTACTACTTCCATCAACATGGGTAAGCAGTAAAGAAGAATCTGGTTCAATAAATTTATAAAATGTATACAATCTAGATTGATGATTTACCTCACTGGTAGAAACCCTGGAATTGGTTTTCATGTCATAGATGTCCACTGCATTAGGTGTGAATATGAATTTCTTGTTGATGCCATAATTCGTCATCTGATACATGGAGAGAAGATTGACGGAAATTTTGCACGTGACCTCGACTGGAGATTTGTCCCCCATCATAATAGGAGGAACTTTTGTTGGAACAAGGGTAGACCTAGGGTTCAACACTTCAACAACGCACCAACAAAAACCTAACTACTGGCCCTTTTGGAAACACTTGTGAAGCAAATGAAGTCTCACCCGAGGTAGAGGTAGAGGGGTTGCAGGACTCAAGTGTCTACAAACTAGCTGGGACACAGATCTATGATCACAATACTTAACAGAGAACTTAGCAATTAACATTCATTAGTCTTTACCCTTATTCAGATCATGGGTTAAAACCCTAATTACAGAACATTGCATTACTACTCAAGGTTTAATCACATATAACCATTCAACACATAGCATCAAAACATGCCTAGCATTCATTCAAATCATAAGCACTAAAAATTCATAGATATATCTATCATAATAGTGCACTAAGAAAATAAAAGAATAATATAGCACAAAACACATAACACAAGATATACGTGGTTCACCCCAACGTCAGGCTACATCCACCAACTCTTCTTCTTCTTTATTATCTTCTTCCAATCTTCTTACATGCGTAGAGACAAAAATCCAACTCCGCATAGGACAGGAGATCTACGTGCACCTCACCAAATCCTCCTTCCTCGAGCTTGGCACAACACAGAGCCTTCTTACGATCACTCTCACTTAGCTCTGCAAGTTCTCAACACACAGTATTGTTGGAAATGTGTAACAGTTAGCATATGCTTGTCATTGATGGCAAGTACAACAGTGAAGATGACAGGCAAACATCACCACAAACTCTCCTTCCCATCTTGGCACAACACGTAGCCTCTTACAATCACTTTCACTTAGCTCTAGTTCTCAAATAATACGCATGCACAAAGCCTACTTATATCTTACTCTAGCACTTAGCCATTGGTTTTCAACCCAGCCTCTCTTTACATCACCTAGCTACTTATTTATACATTTCAAAGGGGCCTAAACATGGTAAGACCCATGGGCCGACATACCACACCCATTACATAAACCCTAACAATCAAAAAATCCCATAAAAGGGGGAAAGATCCCATGATATCCGCTTCAAATTGTGCTCCACCTTCGGCCTCACTGTCAAGTCCCAAAATGGTCAAACATGACCGTTTCTCAAATCGTCAAGGGACAATAAGCCCCCAACACTTACCTATGACTCATCCTAAGTCACTCGGATCTGGAAATTATACTACTCCCATCGCTTTGCCGTATCCTCCCCGCCAATTTAACTCCTCAATGACTTTCTAAGGACTGCTCCTTCCAAGTGTTGTTCCACCATAGTGACCACTTTGTTCCATTTGTGCATATTGTCCCTTGATCTCTTCAAAATGTGTGCAGGATTCATCCTACACTGACTGGAGTCCTTGGTTCACTTCCATGACTCTACTCTAGATGGAATTGACTTTCTTATGAACTTGCACACTCATGACTTTCATCTTCTCTATCGCTGAAAGTAGTTTCAACTATGCTTGTACTGTCGATGCTTGTTGCTTCACCTCCGGATCTCAGACTCCAATGTCTCTCACTGGTCTCTCCTTAGCCATAGTTCAGTGCACTTTGGTTACTTATTTGTTTGCATTCTAAATCCAATGCCTTGATTCTTTCTACAACGCTCCTGGCAGTTTCTTCTTCTCTCGTACTTCCTGTGGAGTGCTTGGAATTGCTTGTATTTCTAGTTCTACTAATCTTTCTTTATAGCTTCAACGAAGCTTCCCCACTTGTCTCTCCATTGTCTCTTATTCAATTTGTGTTGCACCCGACACAAAGCAAAGTGCTCTAGTAACTACTTATTTAACTCCCATCCGCTTCATGAGCGTACTGCTCGCTTTACTTCTAGATTTTCTCTGTCCCTTTGTAAACTTCGGGCCAGAGGTCGTATTTCTCTTTCTATGCAACCCAACATTTCTCTAGGGCTTCTCCTTTCTTTCTTCAAGGCCTCTGTGGCCTATTATTTTCTTCCCAGACATGACGGCTACAGCCTCCCACACATCCTGCTAATTTGTGTAGTTGGGTAGGCTCATTCCCCAACTCTACAACTTCTAATGATGATATTAATAAACACTGCATGGATCGAATAGAGGGCTTGATGTACCCCTTTCAACTCCACCTTTATTCTATCATACATTGTCTCCTACTTTTCTTTCATACAAAAATATCCTTCGAAGTGTTTGTTATAGTTGCAATGATGAGGTCAATATCATCCACCTGTGAGCAATAATTTCCCTTTAACCTGGGTTTATTGGCTCGCGGAATTTTCTCAAGCAAAGCCTTTGGAGAAACCTTTCTTTCTTTGACGTCTCGACCTCTATAATGGGATCTCAGAGGTGCTGGCCACTTTTCCCCTGCTCTTGTTTGTCTCTTTCCTTGCTCCCCTTTATTGGTTTACTTCACTTCCCTCCTCCCTCCGTGAATCAAAAGTGCCCGATGCCATTACACTCTCTACACTTCTTCCTTCTTCTCTTTGTTGTTTCTTGGTCCATCATACTTTCTCAAGTGACCACAGACTCATGAGGTTGGGGTCGAAGAGTCGGTCTGCTCGGGACTAGTACAAGGGAATTTGTAGGCCATTCCTTGGCTATATCCTCCATATTCCCTGAGTTTGTAATAGGACCTGAGCTCTTTCCCTTGTGTTCATCCCCATAGTGATGTAAATGAAGTGCCTGCCTACACCTAAACTTTGCAAGTGGCCTAAACCTATAGAGTGTATTCAACGTCATGCGAGGAAGGATTCAATGGCTCTCTTCTGCTGCAAGTAATAGGTGTGGAAAACCGTGATTGACCGCTTATCATTTTTTAGCCATGTCGCTCGAATACCAGATGGTAGTGAACCTCACAACCAATGGTTCGCATGCATCGACTTTAAGGGAAGGTCGGCCTTCGCATATCCCAAACGACGTAAGGTAACGAATCAACAACCACCGGGCGAAACTTGTAGCCCCGGGTCCCGTGTTTCGCTACAAGATATTGCTCCAACCGGGTTGACGCAGGTATCTCACCTAGTTCATCTTCATTCTTCAATGGTTTCCGTATAGGTCGCATAAACAAAACCCTCGACTTTAAATCCCGCTCCGACGAGATTACTTCAACACAAACTGCAAGCTAGGCGTGCATCGAAAGATTCTGGATGGAAGTTACCCATCCCCGCTGCCTCTTCCACATCACCATAGGTGTTCTTTTATTCGTAATCTAGGGCGATCTACAACCTTCCCTCGTAGAATTACAGGGCTCCAGTCCCCATACTATCCTAGTGATCATGTGGGATCAACACGGATCCACAGGCCATGCGCTCGCCTAACCATAGGTAACCTCCATGGTAGCACAACATGAGAAGTTTAACGCATGCTAACCTCCGCGTCTTGAAGTGGGGTATCTTCATGACCTTGAGGATAGTGGACCTCGCGATATCCTTAGTCCATGCCTGGGGGACTATCTTCGGCCTCTTTTCCCGTCTTTTGGTACTTATGTGGTGAGAGAAATGCATAATTCTTTCTATCTCCTAAGTTAAATTCGTTGATCTTGAGAGCTGGGATTAGTCCCAACTGCAGTCCGATTGCGTGTATCCATTTTGGGAGGTACACAATGATGAGGGTGTATTTGAAATATCTCAGAATGATGTCACGACTAACCGCGCCAGCCTGAGGTACATGGGGCCTGCATGACCGGGATGGGATGAGTTTCAGATTTGCCAAGTCATCGCTGAGCAAAGCTTGCTCTATTTCTGTCAATGGCTTGAGAGGGCCTAGATCAACGTAGGCCTATGGGGATGCTTAAAATCTCTCTATCAACAACCTTTCTCCTCGTGGACATGACCTTTTAGCCATAAGGTCTAAGTGAGAATCTCCTCCACGTAATTTTATACTACACCACGCTCACCCAAAATACACGCTCTATATCATATATCTCGGGTAGGTGGAAAAATACTCGTGGTAAGAAAAATGGGTGGTGAGGTCCTTTAAGCACCGTGGTGATAGTAATCAGTTCTCTATATGGGCTCAAACAATCACAATTTGCAAAAGTTTCCGTAGTGCAACATTCGACAGGTTAAATAGATAACATCATAATGGACTCTTCCAACGGGTAGGAACGCTTCAATAAATGTAGTTCCATCCGTTATGGTGTGGTCTTAACGGTCCAATGGTGATATTTTCCGCAATAATTGTGTTTCTAGTTGTTCCAGCATCATTATAATGGTTTGCATGCCTCAACTACTACATTCTTCTCTCACTGCAAAGTTCTAAATCTAATGCTTTTTGTTATTCTCAGAGGTTCAAGTTCTCATGTAGGTATCTCTGGAACCTTCTGTAATTTTTCTAACTTTTCTCTCTTGCTAAGCCGGCCTTCTCTCTCTTTCCCCTCAAGTATTTTGGATTCTCACTAGGTTCCTTCTTTCCATTTCTTTTTATTCTTATCCTGCTCTAGTATAGTAACTTTGTAATCACCGAGGGTCTCTTCTAAAGGGTTTCTATGGAAAACCTCTTCATTACTTCAGGGGTAGGACTTCTTCTCCCTGTGACATGGATAGGTTCTTGCTCTTGTGTTCTTTCAACTTCGACATAGACTAGTTCTCTAGGACTCCTATTGCCTCGACTTGTTCCATCTTCTTATTAAGCTGCAAGTATTCTAGCCATGAAATCCCTTAATTTCTTTCTTTTTATTTCTAGATCTTCCTCTTTCTTCTTTTCTTCGATATGATCTTTCTCTGCAATCCGTGTCCTTCTAAAAGTAAGTGTTGTTCTCTACAAACTTAACGACTTCAAATTCTCTTTCAATCGACAAGCCTATGAGAAACCATGGTACATGGGTAAGTCCCCGCCATAGTTATCATCTTCCTTTGGGGCCAATCATATTCTTCCAACGAAGGGAACCATATCGTGCTTTCCCAAAATTCCCACTTTCTAATATAATGTTCACTTGTGTTTCCTTATCCAAAACACAGCCTATGTCTAAGTCTCCTACTCTTGTTTCTATGCACTCCTTCTTTAAGATCTATGATAAACTAATGTCTCTATCATCAGTTGTTTCTTTCATCCGTAATAATATAGTCTCTAATTCTTCCTGGTGTTCTACAATATTCTAGTCTCTTGACCTTCCTCATGGTTTTCTTGTCTCATCTCTATCTTTCAACTTTATCAATCATTCTAGGCAAATCCAAAACCTCATGGCTAATGGTTTTACAAAAAATATATAGATAGGGCCTCTACTGTGGCATTCTTAGAAAGATGTCCGGCCTTCAAGAACTATAGAAAAGAGTCAATCCTCTCTTTATATTAAACGATCCCCAACCTTTCATATAAACTTCATGGTCCATAGATTTAAAAAAAAAGGAAAAAAAAAAAAAAATTCTAGGATCCCTAATCAATTTGTTAATCCAAAAATTCTTTTCTATGCATAGAATAACATATCTTTCTACTATTTCTATCAAATCTATTCATATCACATCTTCTTTCTTTCTAAGAAATGTCCTAGTTTTCAAACTAGGATAAGATCTTATCAAGCATACCTAGATCCATTCTTTTGAAACAAAAATTTCCCACCTATATTACCTTTTATCAAAGCACAAAGCTTTTAAGATCTTACCTCTATTCTTCATATCTTATTCCCTTCTTTAGCATAGAGATTCTAGTCAAGTAGACTATTGCACACCACAACAATGTGTCTACATACCATCTTTTCTTCTCAAGCCCCAACAATCACAGCCAGTCCCTAAATGGAACCATTTATTGGCACAAGGGAAAACCCAAGGTTCAACACACCAACAAAACCCTAAACTACCAGCCCTTTCGACAACACCAATGAAGATGAAGTCTCACCCTATGTAGAGGCAGGGGTGGTTGTGGACTCAAGTGTCTACAACCTAGTTAGGATTAATGTGACTGATCACAATACTGGTATAGAACTTAGCAATTAACATTCATTATTCTTTTAACCTTATTCACATTGCAGTTAAAACCCTAATTACATAACATTGCAGTACTACTCAAGGTTTAATCACATCTAAACTTTATTCAACACATAGCATCAAACAGACCTAGTATCATTCAGATCATAAGCAATAAACATTCCTAGATCTATTCACGCTAATAGTGCACCTGGCAAATACAACAATATAACAAAACACATAACACAGATATATGGTTCACCCCAACAGGCTATGTCCACCAACTCTTCTTCTTTCTTTTATTATCTTTTTTTTCAATCTTCTCTTACATGCTAGAGCCATGTTAACTCAGAGGACATGAGATTCACACCTCAGCCCTCGCATCCTCCTTCCTTGAGATTGAAATCACCATAGAGCCTTCTTACAATCACTTTCACCTCTAGCTCTCTAGTTCTCAATACATGCAAAGCCTACTTATATCTTACTCTAGCACTTATCCATTGGTTTTCAATTGACCCTTTCTTACATTGCCTAGCTACTATTTATACATTTCAAAAGTACCTAAATTATTATACACCCATGGCCGACACCCCATAATTCAAGTAGCACATAAACTCTAACACCCAAAAATCTTGCAAAAGGGGCCGATCTCATACCTTTGCCTGGTGCTTCATCTTGACCACTGTCAAGTCCCAAGTAAAATGGTCAAACATGAATTTCTCACTTCCTCAAACCCTGTCAAGGGCCAACACCTTTCATGGCATTCAATGAATAATAAACTACTTTGTGGAATCCATGTGGTGTGATGATCCCGAATTTACGATCCAAGTATCAAGAGAGTGAGTTGATGTTCCAAGGAATGGCTAGAATTGCCTTTCTTGGGATTCTAATCTTTTGGCTTCTCGCAACCTCGTGGATACATCTCCATGCTTGGCCTTTGATGAAGTGGTATTTGATTCCATTATATCTATTTTTTTCTTTCATGCATGCTACCTCGGATGGAATCCTCTCATATGCAGATGCATTTCTCCCTTTCTTCCCTTTTCACCTTGAACTCTGAGGCATTGGTTAAGGGCTCTTTGAGCACCCTTCCTCGTGATTGCATGAGATTTTCTAGATGACTTATATTTGATATTGGTGGCTTCAATATCGCATTATGCATGCACCTTGGGCCTTTTTATTTCTTCCCATGCTGACTATGATTGGTTTTGTGTTAGGGGATTCATAGCCTCTCAAGAGAAGACATCTTACAGGTGGCTCTAGAGGATAATTTGACTTGATGGAATGTGAATATGAACACAGAGAATTCAGGACCAAATTTTGGCAGAATTGCATTCATTTGTTTCTCCTCCTCAATTTATCAACCCCGCAAGATTTTGAGTTGCACATTAAATCTTTGTATTTTGTAAAGAAATCTTGGAGATTGTCATAGCTTTTTGGATCCAATGAATGACGGAGCCCTTGAGTCTTATCTGCCGGACGAGCCGAGAGGAAGGAAGAGGGGACATGGAAAGGATGGAGGATGAAATGGATGGACGGAGGGAATGGACGGATGGACGGAATGGATGGAAGGATGGAGGACAGGACGGAGGCCGGAATGGAGGATGGAGCCGACAGGAGGAGGATGACCTGACCCGGACCGGATGGACGGAAGAATGGAATGCCGGACGGAATGGATGGGACCGGAATGGAGACGGATGGAACAGGAGGATGGATGGAGAGTGGAAGGAGCGGAGCCGATGGAGGATGGAGGAATGGATGGAGGAATGGAGCGGATGATGGAAGGAAGGAGGATGGAGGAAGGAAAGGAAAGGATGGATGGAGGATGGAATGGATGGATGGATGGAGCCGGAGGAGGATGGAGGAAGGAGGAATGGAGGATGGATGGAGGAATGGAGCGGATGGACGGATGGACGGAATGGAGCCGAGGATGGATGGAGGAAATGGATGAGAATGGATGGAATGGAAGGAATGGAAGGAGTGGATGAGGAAGGAGGAAATGGAGTGGAGGATGGATGGATGGATGGAATGGAAGGATGGAAGGATGGAATGGAATGGAGGAAGGCCCGAGGAAGGACGGAAGGATGGAGGATGGAGGAGGATCTGGAATGGATGATGGAAGGATGGACGGAGGATGGACGGATGGATGATGACAGAAGGAATGGAAGGAATGGAGGACGGATGGATGGAAGGATGGATGACGCTAGGATGGACGGAGGAAATGGAATGAAGGAATGGATGGAGGAATGGATGGAGGAGGAAAGGATGAGGAAGGATGGAAGGAAAGAGTGGAATGGAGGATGGATGGATGGAAGGAGGAAGGAAAGGACAAGGAAATGGATGGAAGGAAATGGAGGAGCCGGAAGGACGGACGGAATGGAAAGGAGGGAGGAATGGAATGGATGGAATGGACCGGACGGAATGGAGATGGAAGCCGGAAGCGGGATCATGCATCACCTCAAGTGATTCAAAAACATGTGGCCAATTTAGTCTGGGGGCATAAAAATCAAACCAAGTAGCATAAAAATTAAGCTCTCTCAAGTATGTTCGACCAAGGCCCACGTGACAACACTACCCACAAATGCCTTCCTTCAATGCACACTCTTGTTTCTTTTTGAAAGAAAGTATTTAGAAAATTCCACATGGTTTTCAATTAAGAAACTCTTTAGGAAGGGTATCCCTCATGCCAAATACCTTTATCACCATAGGATTGGCCATTGGAAGCCATGTATGATCCTCAAGAAAAAATTCAATATTGTGATATTGGTATTATCTTATATATACAATTACAGAGTGAAATGGGTATGAAGTCATCAAATGTTGATGTGTTTCTTTCTTTGGGATAAGATCTGTGAATGTGCAATTTAAAAGAACATGGGATCTTTCCAGTGTTCATGGACCCTTCCACAATTCTTAGTAGATCTTCTTATCTCAATTCATAAAACCCAATAAAAACACTCCATTGTCCATCCATCATGACTCAAGCTATTGTCCTTTTGGAAAGAATCCATGTCAATTTTTAATTCCTCCTTTGCAACCTCTTCTAGTAATAAATCATTGGATTGTTGGATGTAGCAATACATTAGGGAAACCTTGTGGTTGTAGCAAACTTTGGCTACAACAACAAATTCTAACCACTGAAATCCCAGACTGAGACATTGGGGCTGCTAAAGTTAAGCTTGAGGTGAGTTAGACAAAGAAAGTTGATAGTGCATGTGTGAGAGGTGTTTCTAAAGTGAAATAAGGAATCTACCACAATAAAGGGGTCACCTAAGTCCATGAAACTCTAACTATCAAAGACAAATATATGGTTGTAGCTAAACTAGAATAAAGATGAAATACTTCAACATATAACATTTTTACAACAACGGTAAGTAAATAGTCCTAAATTATTAATATGCAATGAGAGATATGTTTTAAATACTAAGTAAAATACCAACACACCATAGGCCACTGATTGTCATAATAAAACTTGAAACAAGAGATGGTCTTCTTCAACAATGACAAGTTT
>SNQJ01S0194714.1:0-17555 GCA_010110895.2 Picea sitchensis | reverse complement strand
AAAGGTTCATTTTTTTCCCTATATTGCTATTGTTTTCTAATTTGTAAATTAGTATATTGGATGCGATATTGATGATTAATATTGTTTACATTGACTTATTGTTTAGAATTTTGTATATTGTTAGGTGAAGTTTTATTACCGACGTCAAATAGTTTTCCACGCACATATCGAGAAATATCAGTGATTATGAAAGAAATTGGAATGGACTATCAGGGTATTGATACATGTACTAATGATCATATCATATATTATGGACAATATGCATTATAAAATGAATGCCCACAATGTCAAATAAGTAGATATCGAACCGATAAAGCATCAAAGAAGGTGTCTCACAAAGTTCTTCGTTATATTCCGATAATTCCATGTTTTCGGTGATTGTTCAGGTGCCAAAGTATAGCACCGTTTATGGATTTACATGCAAAGAACATAAGTCGAGACGATGTTCTTCGAATGCCTGTAGATGGCTCTGCATTGAAGTACATCGAAGAAAAGTGGCCAATTTTTAAAGAATAATCTCGTAATGTTAGACTTTCGTTGGCAGCTGAAGGTGTCAATCCATTTGGAGAGCTTCGTTCTACGTACTCAGTGTGGCTTGCTTTTCTTATAAACAATAACCTTCCTCCTTGGATGTCGATCAAGAGAGAGCACACAATGTTGGCAATGATTGTTCCAGGTATTTAATTATCTTTTATTTGCTTAAAGTATGACAAAATATTTCATTTCTTTGTTTCGTGCATGGTAATTATTTCTTTTATATATAATGACATCTAGATAACTATAATTAATCATGCAGTATGTTGAAAAAATTAGGTAGGTACCAGGTTAAAGATATGAACATATATATTGAGCCTCTTATCGATGAGTTGTTGAAGTTATGGGTTGGCATCACTATGTATGAAATCTCTAGACCAATAGGGCAAAAACGATTTCAATTCCATGGAATATTATCATGGACAATTCATGATGCTCTCGGGTTAACACATTTTTGTGGTATATTGTTACTTTATTTTGTGATTTAATATTATATATATTTATTTAAAATATCATGCATTATTTTAAATTGTAACTCTAATTTGACGCTACGTTAATTCATATATCTTGTAGGTMTTCAAACAAAGGGTAAATTTGCATGCACAATTTGTGGTCCGAGGATAAAATATYGTCGTTCAAGGAGTTTAGGAAATGAATTGTTTGATGAGTATAGTAACTTTCTGCCTAAGAACCATAGTTATCGAATTACAGACAAAGCAAAATTAAATGGTAAAGAAGAAAATGGAAAAAAACCACGAAGAATGACATCTCGCCTATGGAAGTTGGAATATATTAGAAATCGTCAAGGTACACAAATTATTTATGTATGACATATTATATAAATCTTTGGTTAATTTCATCAGTATTAATTTTATTTTGTCCCATTAATTAGTGTTAATTTCAATTTGTTGATGTTTCATGAATGTCGTTAAGGCACTAATGGGCTTCCACGAGGAATGAAAAGTTACCCGATGCAATTCAGTAGATTTCCATACTATGAGCACCTACAAATAGTTCATCTATTTGATACAATGCATATCGGGAAAAACATAACATAATTGTTATGGCGAATATTAGATGGAAGGACTGACAAAGAGAGAATTGGAAAGATTGGTTGTGACATCCAGGAAGCTAATCACGCATTGCAAAGTGTTATTATTAATTATAATGGAAATGGTTGTGAATAGAATACTAGTATTCCTTGGTTATTGACGGAGCAACAAATCAATATTGTAAAAGAGGTCATTCGAAAAATTAGGTTTATGACGGGGTTTTCGTCGAACATACAAAATATCTTAATGAAAAAAGGTGATTTTGGTGGGGTTAAAACACATGACTGGCATACATTCATTAAGGTAATTAATAGGTTATAATATATTTCCTTATTGGTACTCATTTTTTGGAAACAAATAATTATTATTTGTTTTTTGTTACAATATGTTCTACCTTTATCTCTCCGAGACGACTTTGACAACAACATAAAAAACATTATTTATGTTCTTGGAAAATACATGAGGTAAGTATTGTTTTATAAGGAAAATGTACTTCTTATGTGATTTGTAGCAGAACTTATTGACATATTAAGTTTTATCTGCAAATTTATGTATGCCTTGATATTATTTTATTGCATCGACATTTGTAGGTGGCTATCATCAAAAGAAATCCATAAAGAAGATATAAGGTATTGGAAGAGAGAAATTGTCCGACTAATGTGTCAAATGCAATAGTATCTACCTCCAACATTTTTCAATGCACAATAACACTACCTCATACACCAAGTTGAGGAGATTGAATTATGTGGACCTGTACACACAAGGTCGATGTGGATGGTGGAGAGGCAGTTGAAGTCATTGAAGGTTTTTGTTAGACAAGGAGCACGTCCAGAGGGTTCTATGGTTGAGGGATATATGTTATATCAATGCATGGTGTATATTAGTCAATATCTACCTAAATTAGCAAAAAATATGAATTTGCCTCGCATTTGGCATCTCGACTCCATCAACAAATTTGAAGGGGAGGTCCTATTGGGGAATGTTAACATGAGAACTATGAAAGGTAATTATTAGATGTTGACGTAGATTTAATATATTACACATTTATTAAATTATTCCTTTATTAACAATAGCTAATTAATGATATTAAATTGTTATGCTATCATATAGTTACTCGAGAGTGGGATGCTTTACATTTATACATTGAAAACAACCTTGATTGGATGGAGCATTGGATAGAATATACTAAAGAATACTTCAGTAGGTTATCATAGGAAGGAGTGAGTAAGATGATTAAAATGGTGCATCGTCATCGAGATCAATTTCCTAATCTTACATCAAGGTAAGTTGATTTAGCCTTTGGTTTAAAAGATAAACAGGCAAGTAAAAAAATTTACCCACATTTTCCTAGTTTTTTCCCAATTTTTCAATGTATTTGGTTTGTTTAATTTTTTAAATATATATTTACTAATTCCTATATGAGGTTTATTAATTGGCACTGTATTTTTTACTTGTTGTCCATGTTGTAGTTGAAACATCACAAGGCTATGTGGTGTAATGGTCGTAAATTTCGTATCAAAATGTTGGGTGATAAGACGAAAACCTTGGATTGTGGGATAACTGCAGTGTTTAAGGTCACCAAAATTTCCTCTAGAAGTGAAAGAAATCTGGAAGAAACTGAGAATAGGTACTATGGGAATTTGGAGGATATGATTAAGTGTGATTTTAATTCATTTAAAATAGTTTTGTTTGAGGTTAAATGGTACAGGCTACATATGAATGAACATGATCTTGAAAGAACTATTATTGAGCATGATAATGGATTTACCATGGTTAATACAAGGGCATTTGAACTGGGTACAGAGCCTTATGTTCTTCCAAATCAATGTGAGCAAGTATTTTACTCAGAGGTACTTGGTAAAGCAGGTTGGTCATATGTTGTTAGATATGATCCAAGAGGAAGACCAGTAAAGTATAATCATGTAGTCGAGGATGAAGATAATAACGAGGAAGAAGATCATGATTATGCAGATCAGGAGTAGGTGGCTTATGTAGTCGATGTGTTAGACGAAGAAGTTGAAGAAGTTGATCATCCAAATGTAGGAGATGAAGATATCATTGTCGATATCGATAACTATATTAGCGAAAATGATGTTGATGATGATGTTAATATGATTGAGTCTTTCACCAATATCGATTCTGAACCAGATCCTGATATAGATGTTGAGCTGGATGAAGAAGAAGATTACTGATATTTAATTGTTGAAAAGAAGAGGTATGTGTTTATACCTTTTATATGATCTTTATATGTTTTTATTTTGTATAATATAGTATATGATACATGTTCTTTAGAATTTCAAATTAGGTAATATGGAAAAATTGAGAGTGATGTGTGTGTATGGGGGGGGGGGCATAATTAGAGCTTCCGCCTTCACGTAGTTTCCCCTGTTTAGTAGAGAATGAACTATTCTCAAAACCAAGAAGAGCTCTACGCGACTGCGCCTAATCATACCAACGATGTAGGTATGTCCATCATCAATTCATCATGTAAACCATAAACCCTAATTTAGTGGATTCATTTGTTTGTTCCCGGTGAATGGATGTGTTGTTGTTGACATGGAATGGGACAACACAAGTGCATGCAATTGAAAATACTAACAACCCAAAAATAACAGGGATCAATACACAGATTGTCAATGAGAGGTGATATGGCCGTGGTGTGTAGGAAGAGGCCTAACACATTCAAAATTATCATTCTCCAAATATCTTATACAAAATTTACAAGGAAATTGTACTAGGATTAGACATGGGCAACAATGACCTATGAATGGGGCCAATGTTGAAATTTTTTCAAACTGTTTTTGTATGCATTGAAATTTGACATGGATAGACTATTCACATGCCTTAATGATATGGGAAGGTTTCTAGACTCATATTTGACTCACACACCCACTTTCTTCCATCATCAATTCATCATGTAAACCATAAACCCTAATTTACTGGAGTCATCAATTTGTTGGGTTTTAGTGTTCCCAGTGAATGGATGTGTTGTTGTTGACATGGAATGGGAAAACGCATGTACAACTTCTTAATTCTCTTCCTTCACTTGATGTAGGCCTGGTCATTCCTAGCTTTGAATTAAAAATTGTCCCTAGTCTTAGTCATGACCCATTATGACACTTGTCACCCAACGATCATTAGATCACAAGGTTGGAGGCATATGGGCATTGGGATCATGAGGCTTTATAACCCTATAGTAATAATAGACATTAATTGAACTTTGACTAGATTGAAAGGTGAATGCAATTGAAAATACTAACAACCTAAAACTAAAAGGGATCAATACACAGACTGTCAATGAGAGATGATCTGGCAATGGTGTGTAGGAAGAGGCCTAGCACCTTCAAAATTATATAGAATTTATATATTTGTATTATATTTTGTTATAATTAATATAATATATATTGTATTGTTTAATATGAAATAACAAAATATAACCAAACTTAGAACGAAACCAAACCTGTTGGCCTACAATGCGACCATAAGAGGAGAGTGTGACTGTAAGAGGAGAGAGACAGATACCCACAGTTCGAGAAAAAGAGGAGACCCACAATTTGAAAGAGGATACACAGTGTGAAATAGGAGACCCACAGTGAAAAAGAGGTGAGTGTCGACAGAGCCTGATACCCTAGCTAGTCGACCACAGTGTGAGCATAAGAGGATAGATCTGGATACCCTAGCTAGTCAGCCATAGTAAGATCGTAAGAGGAGAGAGACAGATACCCATAGTGCAAGAAAAAGAGGAGACCCATAGTGTGAAATAGGAGACCCACAATGTGAGAAAAAGAGGAGACCCACAGTGCGAGCAATGCTACCAAAATCGGTATTTTTTCCTTAGGAATATTTGTTTGCAAGTTGGTTTATATTCACATTAACAAGTGGTGTACACTCTGAAATACACATTCTCTGTTATTCAAATAAATTTAGAGATTTTTGTTTAAATAATAGGACCTATAATGAAACATTGGATGTCACCTTCAACCTAATGTAAGCTACCTCCAATGCTTCAGTTTGGGTTAAATTCCAATTTTCACCTCTAGAATTGGGTGAAGAATATTTGTAAGCCAATATGAGAGAAACTCGTGAAGTGTATCAAGGCTCCGTCATATCCCAGGAAGGAATTATAACCATTGGAATAGTGATAGAAAATAAACCCCATTCAAACACTAATATGCATCTTGTGTAATCTAGTAATAGAGGATAACATAATTCCTTAGAAAAGAATCTTGATATAAGGCATGGACCAAATTAATCAACAATAAATCTCAACATGAACCTAGAATGGAAACACAATACCTAAGGATCTAAGTTGACATATATAAATAGGGTTAAATGAAAATTAACACTTAAACCATGAGGCCATCCTATAAAAAGGGTATTTTAATAAAGATTTACTTATATATATACACCCAATATTTGGTGCACTTTTAAATATTAGTCATATGTGACTTCTAAAAATTTGTGACATGTTCATCTAAGAATGAGGATTCTTGTCCAACTTTCAATCCCTCTCTTACTATAAAATTATCGCTATAAATTGATAATTCAAACCGCACTATGAAAAAGAAGAGAACATATTATCATTAGATGACAAGACATAGTCCCTTCAAGATGAAATATTCAATTTGATTCCCCACTCCTAGGTTCAAATCCCTCAAAGGCATGTTTATCTACTTGTCGGTTGTCTTTACCATGAGAAAAAACTACATAACATGGTTGGGCCAAGTGCAATTCCTTAGCAACGTCTTTATCAAAATAGATAATGCCCACCATCAACTTCTTAGAAGAAGGGTTTTTCCTCGAGTGGTGTATGCCAGCTATGCTTCATTATAATTCTCCTAGATTGGAGAAAAGCATGCTTGTCCCACTGTCATAAGAGGACGCATCTATTATAGATATTTACTAAGGTATTCCCTTTTAGTATACCCTTATATTTGATTGTTATTGATATGGTAATTCCATTTTAGATATGGTAATGTTGGTGGAACCATAGATTAGTAAGCCAAATGGAACAATAATCATCATCAAGTGGCATTGATCCTGGGGGATTTATCCTTCTTGGAGGTTTGTTGATGGTCATATCCTATCACCTCACTAGATGGGTTTAGTAGTATGTTTATACACTAACCCTTTTAACAATTGCAATGAAGAAATGTCAAACATGATTCTGTTGAGCGAGAGCTGTGACCTCAAAACGAGAACTCTAACCATTAAAACCCATATTTTTGGGTAAAAACATGAAAATCAACCCCAAATCAAAGTGTGGTGCTCTTTGGTAACACCATTTTTTAAACGTGTCAATTTACAACATTTTGAGACATGGCCTTGAGAACTTGAACAATAACTGGAAAATAGCAAAATCAACACCTAAATCAAAGTGTGCTGCATAAAACAAAATGTTTTTCCTAGCGTTAAAATCATAGTTATTCTGACCTAATTAAAATTGTGATCTTACGACAACAAAAACCTATGTAAAATAAACAACCAAGGTGGACTCCCAAATGGTCCTTGAAATTTTATTACAAATTTTTATTTTTATTTTTTAATTTACATTAAAAATAAATGAATAGAAAAGAAAAAAAAAAAAAATATTTTTAAGTGACCAAAAACACGTTTAAAATATATTCTAGAATTCAATTAAAGGCAATGAAAAAATTAAACAAGGTGAAGAAAAATAACTAAAGAAACAAAAATTAAAATTTCCTCAAAATGATTATGTATATGTTTTGCAAAGATAGTCATTAAAGCCTTTGAAATTGATTCAAAACTTTGAAAACCAAAGGTAACAAAATTCAACAAAGGTGTCTAAATAAAAATATTGAGAAAATCTTAAACTAAAGACTTTAAAAATTATAAAACTAAAGAGACAAAATTTCAAAATATGTTTAAAACAATGATTTAAATGAAAACAAAGGTAGTTTTAACTGAATCAATAACAAAATAATAAGAAAGGAATTTTAAAACCAATTTTAAAATGAACTTCTAGCATGTATTTAAAAAATTAAAACAATTTTACAATACAAAACCATCAATTTTAATTAAAAAAAAAAAAAAAAAAAAAAAAAAAAAAAAAAAAAAAAAAAAAAAAAAAAAAAAATTAAATACAATTTTGCAGTTGAAATAACATAAAATTTTAGTGGGATTAAAATAAAAATTACAAACCTACATATTAATGTGGGATATTAGGTGGGGGCCGTTGTCAGAACATCCCACTGACCCAGCTAAGCCTTGTCCCCACTGAGGCCAAAGGCTTAACTAGGTGGGAATGAGAGATGATGTCGAGGTATCTCGACAGGGCTAAACATTAGGTCCCATGGAATGGCAAGGCTTAACCATGGGAATGAGGGTGATGTCGACATCACCCCATCCCACAGGATAAACTCTGGTCCCCATGGGAGCTGGGACTTATCCCGAGTTGGGGTAATATTGACATCACCCGATTACGAATAAACCTTGGCCATGGGACCAAGGACTAACCCACAGAGTGGGGTGATACTGACATCACCTGTTCCTGATACCCCATGATGGGTGTAATGGAGTGGAGGGGTGATGTCGAGACATCACCCGACCCGAGGGCCAATTCCGTGTTGGGGTGATGTCGGTATCGCCATCAGGCTAATCATAGCCCGTGTAGCACCGAGTTTAGCCACAGGGGTTGAAGTGATGCGAAACTCCATTGCAGATCCCCAAATAGACTAAGCCTTGGCCCCATGGGACCAGGGATTAGCCCGTGGGGGTTGGGGTGATGTCTGGCATCACCCCATGGCCTCCCATCACCGGTCTGTATGTTTTGTTTGTTGTTTCATAAAATTTTACATATTTTAAGTTTTTATCTCATCCTGTATTTATTTTTATTTTTTTCTAATTTTATCTGATAAATTGTAGTTTAAGTGTGTTAATTTGTTTTCTTTTAATATATATATTTTAGCTGTTCCTTGTGTTTTTTAAACTTTTCTGAAGTTTTTAGGCCATAAATTTGGTTTTTAACTTCTTTTTTTCTAGATTTATCTTAGTTTATATATATATATAAAAAAAAAAAAAAAATTTTTGTTTTTTTTCCTTTTATTTTTTAAGTTTCTCTTTAATCATTTTTGTTATCTAAATTTGCTTTTAAATTTTTTTTATTTTTTTTAGTTCTTTTATTTTTCTTTGTTTTTTTTAAGTTTTAATTTATAAAAAAATGAATTATATTTTTGTTAAATGTAAAAATAGTGTTATTTAACTACAATTTTCCATGTATTGAGTAAAGGTAAAGAATGTGTTAAGAATGGTGTTTTCCCCTATATTTTAAAAGTATGGGTGAATAAATTAATTAAGAGACACAATTGTAACGAAAATCATTAACTTCAAAAGAGTAAATGGTGAAAATATTTTTAAGATTGAGAGAAGTATGGAAAAATGACTAAAACACCCTTGAATAAAAATAAAATAAATGAAAAAAAATGAAATAGATGAAAATAAGCATTTAAAAAATGTGGAAACATTGTTGATCAAAAAAAATTAAAATGTCGAAAAACCACCTAAAAAAGGAAGAGAGGGGTGCTTTCTGGTGTGCTCATTTTAAAGCAGGGTAAGTGGACCCCAAAAAATGAGAACTCATAGAGTTCTAGTTAAGTTAGTAACTATGTTAAAATAGATAACCCCCACCTGTGGCTTCTTAGAAGAAGGGTTTTTCCTCAAGTGTTGTATGTCAGTTATGCTTCATTGTAATTCTCCTATATTGGAGAAAAGCATGCTTGTCCCACTATCATAAGAGGACACATCTATTATAGATATTTTCTAAGGTATTCCTTTTTAGTATACCCTTATATTTGATTGTTATTGATATGGTAATTCCATTTTAGATATGGTAATGTTGGTGGAGCCATAGATTAGTAAGTCAAATGGAACAATAATCATCATCAAGTGGCATTGATCCCATGGGATTTATCCTTCTTGGAGGTTTGTTGATGGTCATATCCTATCACCTCACTAGATGGGTTTAGTAGTATGTTTATACACTAACCGTTTTAACAATTGCAATGAAGAAATGTCAAAGTGAGTAGAAATGCATGTTCAATGATGTTGCCACATTTGGTCTAGAACGTGACTTCATCTTAATAAACTTATGTAACATGCAACTTTATGCAAAATACAACTTATGCAACTATATAGCAATATATGAAAATAAACAACTTATCCAACTGTACAACTTTATGCAACAATGAAACTTATGCAATGGAGGGGGTGCGGATATGGGGTAAATATATTATATACCATTCAACTCAACTTTTGAATCATTGTTACAATTTATCAGCTATGTATTTCAATTTTCTTGCATATATTTCATTTTTCATTGTTTATTTTCGATATTACTTGTCTTGATTTTTTAATGTTACAATTACTTTCATAACTCTTGTTGAGTTGAATTTGTGTCAACATCTATCGGTGTAGTGAGATATCTGAGGCTACATGTCGGTGACCTTGGAAAGGCACCCACTTTGCCTCTGTAGGTAAATTTTAAATACAATGACAACTTATGACTACAACAACTAAATTCCCAATTTCATTATTTTTTACGATACTTGCAATATTTCATTTTTTAATGTTATGGGTGAATTTCATAACTTTTGTTGATTGATTTTTGTGTCAACATCTATCGAAGTGGCCAGATGAAATCACTTGCTACATCGTCCAAAGTGACGTGTGAGGAAAATCACTTTCGCTACATCTGTCGGGGTGGCTGTGGAAAGGCATGTTGTGCCTCGGCCGAGGTAAATGTTAATCTGATTAACAATTGACTACAACAACTAAATTTCTAAAAAAAAAAAAAAAAAAAAAAAAAAATTATGATATTTCATTTTTTTTAATGTTATGATTGAATTTCATAACTTTTGTTGATTGATTTATTGTGTCAACATGTCGTCGGGGTGTTGTGGAAGAAAATCGCATACATGCGTCGGGGTGACAAGGAAGGCACACATGCCTCATCAGTAAATGTTAAATCCCCGATTATCTTATGACTGCACAACAACTAAATTTCTGAAATTCATTATTTTTTTAGGATATTGCTCCAATGTTTCATTTTTAAATGTTACGAAATTGAATTTCATAACTTTTGTTCATTGATTTATTTTGTCAACTTATGTCGAGGTGATGCGTGTCCAGAAAAATCACATGCTACATCTATCAAGGGTGACAGTGGAAAGGAACTCGTTGTGCCTTAATAGGTAAATGTTAAATATAGTAATAACTAATGACTACAATAACTAAATTTCTAAAATGTTAAGTTCATCTCATTAATTTAATTCATCAATGTATTGTGGCATAGTTAACGTGGGAAGGATCCCACTAAGGATATTGATTAGGAGAAATATGTTGTTCAGGCAATGACAATTGTAACGTAGGCCTTGAAGAAGGCTAATATAGAATATCTAGGTTTTCTTAGCAAAGACCCTTGACAGAGGAGGACAGGGCAAGAATTGTAGAGATAAAAAATACAATAATTAATTTTGGGGTAAATGACATCTTCACATATTTTTATCGGCTATGACAATTTCATATCCCCTTTTTTTGTTTTTCTATTTTCTATATGATGTCGATAAAGTAAAGTTTTTTGGTTGTGGGATTTTCAAACCCGTCATTCGGAACCTCTGGAATCTGTATTATAGGTAGCATTGATGGTCAATGCAAAAAATGTCGACATAGCAAAGTACAAGTGGGCTTTTGAGGCTCTCGAGGTTCCCCTCGAATCCATTGATGGCGTAATGATTTTTGACAGTATGACATGCCGGATCATGATGAGTCGAAGCATGGGACTCCACATGACTCCAAAGAGGAACATGTGTGTGTAGATGGAGAAGAAACTATTATGCATGGAGAAGAACAATTAAAAGCGGATCACTAGATGTCACCTTTTAAATTGGATGGCGCGTAATGTTAGATCAAGATTGAAGATTGCAGTGGTGATGAATTAATTTATTCATTTTTCATGAATAAAATGGACATTTGTTTGGATTATTATAAATTAATGGATAACACCTTTCTGTGGGAAATAATGTTTTCTATAGAGCAAATGACAAAACATTGGAGTTTTTTGGCCCCACCATGCGCACATGGTGGAATGGCCAAGATAGAAAAATAAAGATGATTTAATAGACCACATGGTATACTTGTTTGGCAATAACCACTTTCTTGTTGAAAGTGGTTACAAAGTTAGTTGATGAGGGTTTAAAATACACTAGGGCCCAATATGGGGATAAATTTCAATTAGACCTCAAGCATGGCGCCCTCCCATGATTACGGAGAAAGAGTGGAAGGCCTTGATAGAGGATTTAAAGGAAAACTTGTTTAAAAAACAAGAGGAAGACATCCGTTGGTCAAACAGGTACAACACATGTCATATTATCAATGAAATATGATCATTTATGTTTTCTTTCATGTTTTAAGTAACAATTCTGATATCCATTTTTTTTCAAAAATTCCATATGTAGGCTACGAGACACCTCCAAAGAACACAGGCTAGAGTGGAAAAACACAGACAACATAAACTAGGACGAGGTGGCTATGGAAAACTAAAAGCTTGAATCGTGATATTAAATGATGCTTGTGGTTAATATTTATTTAACGATAACAAACAAATATATGTTTTGTTATTGGTATTTTTAATGGTGTTATGCATTGCAGTTAAATATGTTTGAAAATGTTTCCAGGGAGGACCTAAAGCTTGGTTACAAACACGGTTTTAAAGTGTGATTGAATATATAAGAAAATCTTGGGCCACATTGTTGGCATAGTTACAAACAGAAGAACTTAGCGTGTGCATGTTTTTCATTGATAGTATGAATCATCACGATTCTTGACGATAGCAATAATAGCATGGCAATGGAAAGATCAGCAGCGGTAAAAAGCGATGATAGTTGGATCTCATTCAAATTATCGATGGCCAGATCAAATCTGAATTCAGATAGGAGGAGCCTTGATGAAGAACATATTTCAATCCGGTCACAGGCATGAGGACCAACCATTTTTGGATCCAGAAGAACGAGCACAATCTTTAAGTGCAAGATGAAGCAGGATTACAAAGTCCCAATCGGAAGTTGTCCATCGGAAGGGACACGTGGAGAAAGATCAAATCACGAAAAAGGCTCCATTTTGAAGTTTCGGAAATCCAAAGGAAGGAGATGCTCTAACCCCCTCAAACTTGCGATATGAGAAATAGCGATCACAATCCTGGTCGTTGAAGCCATATAACACATGGAGAGCGATTAGCATTTCTTGACGAACATTAGAGGGACTCAAAGGAATATGACTACCGGGGAACTTCGCGACATGCAAGTCTCGAAATGATACGGGCCATTATCCTCAAATCTACGGACCATTGATCGTGAGTAAAGCCGAATGTTTATTTCGTGGTCATAGAAAGGTCGCGTTATTGAAGGATGAAGGAGGAGCTGGCACATTTACTGACCCCATTTTGGAGGCTCGCGACATGGAGAGTCAAAGCGTTTCATCGAGTCACGAAGTGGGTAGTCATGACACTCATTTGATGGTCATATCTTGTGAGATGCATCATCGGTGGAGGGAGGAGCTAGAATGTAGCTAAGTTCCATTTTGGATATCGCGACATGGGAGAGTCAAGATTCCTCATACCGCGATTCAGAAATGTAGTCAGCAGCACTATGAATAAAAGCGCTTAGTCATGGCCAGGTAGTGCGTGGAAGGAGCATGCAAGTTGAAAAGGTTCATTATCATGATTGGGAGTTGGAAGAGTAATGTGACTGCAACAGAATAGATGAAACGGCGCAAAGTGCCTCTTGATTGGAGTCGTGGCCATATGCTTGATGGGCATATGGGATAAATGCAAGACCATACAGATTTAATCCAACGGTGCTAGTTAATTAGAAAATTGATCAAAGGGCTACTTGTTGATCTTCATGATTGAAATTTTGATTCACGATTCATTTCACGGAACGAATCATAGTTTTGGGCGTTTGGCAATTCGGTTGTTGATGCATTTTCTTGGAGATTCAAGGTGCAACTAAATAAGGGGTATAGGATAAAATGGAAACGCAATTCGCATGGGAGGTTGGTTGTTTGAACTGGAAAAATTATTTGAACTATAAGAAAGGTAAAATTACGGTATGCATAGTGTGAGATGAAACTCAGAGATGTTGAGCAGGGCGAAGCAAGCAGGTAGAGCGGTTTGGAAACAAGTAGGAATTGCCGAGCAGGTTTGAAAGCGAAGCGGGTAGAAACGAAACAATTTGGAACAAATAAAAGCGAGAGAAAATTACAAAACACAAGAAATTGTGGTAAGAATTGAAACACTGTATTGTTGGTTATTCAATCATTTGTTATAATGCGGGAGGTTGGGTGTGGTGCTAGGGCTGTGGTCCTAGTATTCAAGTTGGTGCTTGAATATTGGAAGTTGTATCTTCCATCTGGTTGGATCCAGAAAAACCAAGGTGGCAAGGTGGTTCTCAGGAAAACACAGATATTTATGTATGCAAGTTGGTTCTTGTATAAGTCAGTTGGTGTTGGAACATTTAGGAGTTGATACTTCCTTCTAGTGGGTGCCTAGAGAAACCCAGTTGGTTCTCTCAACAAGTTGGTGCTTATATAAATCCGGTTAGTCTTTGCTGGAGACATTTAGGGGAGTTGATACTTCCTTCTAGTGGGTGCTAGAGAAACGAGAGAGTTGGTGCTCTCTAACAGTTGAATCTTGTAAAAGAGAGGTAGTAACCTCACATTGAGTTGGTTCTCAAAGATAAATGATGTGGAACTTAAAGACTATTTATCATATCAATAAGAAGAGTTTTCTCCCTTTATGGGTTTCCTGGTAATTGTCTTCGTGTATATCTTATGTGTGACTAATGTTCATTATTTATGTTTTTCATATCTTGTACAATATTGATGGTCACTTGAAAGAGATTAAAAATTATTTGAATAGTCATAAATTGTTTAAGCAGAGTAACAATTGGTCACCTTCTCAATTGTCTTAGTAATTTCAACAATTGGTATGAGAATGGGTTCCTTTTACTTAAAGGTAGATATGTAAGCTTAAACATGACAATTCACAAAGGGACTTGACCTTGATAAGTCTCCTCTCTTTGATGGAACAAATTTTCCTTATAGAAGATTAGAATGAGAACACCTAATGGTTTTAGGGTGTTGATATTTTGGGATGGTAAGAAATTTGGATATACAAAACGTTTTGTGTTAGCTTCCAAATATGATAAGTTGTAATTTAGCTTTAATGCTAAGGAATGAATGTTATCTTGAATATGGACTTTCGGAAGCTGATTTTGTAAAAGGTGATGCATCTTCAAGCGCCAAAGAAATGTGGGATAAACTTATTACTTGATTGAAGGAAATGAGAAAGTAAAAGATGTCCAAACTTCAAACATAAATTGAAATTTGAACAACTAAATATGAATATGAATATGAAGCTTGATCAACAAGTATTTTTAAAGTTGAAGCTTGTGAATGCCATGAAGGGGTCTTGGTGATGAAGAATCATTTTAGTTCAAAAGATTTTAGTCATTGCTTGATCAATTTAATCCAAAAGTCTTTGCAATGGAAGAACTAAATGATCTTAAAACTTCGTCCATTAATCAACTCCTATGAACTCTAACTGCATATGAAATGAGAATTAGCATAGATAAATCCATTACTAGAGAAGCATCTTTTAAAGCAGACGAGAATATTGATTCAGATGTAGATGATATTGAGACAAAATTTGTGAGAAGGTTAAAGAAAGGTCGGGGAAAATATCAAAGACAGCTCCTTTAAAATTTTTTAGCGTAGTAGATGGGTCATTTTGCATCTAAGTGTCTCATCAGAAAGGATCGAACTGTGATGAAAAGAAATACAAATTTGAGAAATATAGTAAAAAGAAAAGTTTGTGTGCAAAAAAATGACAATTCCTCAGAAGAGACATAGATATTGATTCATCATGTGAAAACAATGTGAATGATTTTATGTTTATGGCTATGGGAAATCTTGGTGAGTAAAACATTCAGGAGATGAAATGGATGACGAAGAAATAGGTGTGGTGGATATGGAAGGTGAATGTCAGTTCTTTGGAAGAAATTGGCGATTTCCAGGATGTAGAAAGAGAAAAGAAAAACAGATGTTGATGCATTTTAAAATGAATGTTAAAAAACCTAATGAAGACTTTCTCTACTAAAAGTGGATTTAGAAAAGGCAAATAAAATAGAATACATACCGAAACAACGGTTATCGAGGAAAAAGTGAAGTACATTCTGAAACAACAGTTATCAGAGAAAAAAGTGAAGTGTGAAGCCTTAAAAGAAGAGATAGTAAAAACCATAAAAGAAATGGAGAAGTTTAAGGCATTGTATCACCAAAATATGTCAAGTATTAAAGCCTCAGAAGAATTAACTTCCATTCTAAATCAGCAAAGGAATCCAAAGTTGAAATCTGGCTTGGGTTATGAAAAAGGATCAAGTAGTGATCATCCAAGTAATACAGAACCCATCAAGTTTTTCATATCTACAATCATTGACAACAACCACTCAACAGAAACAAAGAAAGAAAATCAGCCACCAAGAATGAATGAAAGAAAAAGTACCAAAACTGAATCTGGTCAAAGAAATCATCATCATGGAAGAAATCGACTCGTTCAAAGAAGACAATCATTTTCTAGGTACAAAGGATTTTTCTATGGATATTGTTTTTCTGTTCTAACTTTGGTCACAACGCTGTAAAATGTTCTTTAAGATTTAGATATGAGAAATCAAGATGCTCAAAGAATGATTATCTGCCACAACAAAGATTGAGACAGCCAAGTAACAAACAACCACAGACTACAAATCATGTGATGGCTAGGAAAAAGAAGTAGGTCAAGCATAACAACAGTTATGAGCATAACAATCATTATGATCTGTTATTCAGTGAACTAGAATGTTACACCTACCATAATTATGGACATAAAGCTGCAGAATGTCGCTTAAGGAACTATGTGCCAAATTTGAATCCTACTACTAAAAATTTCAAGGTTTGGAAGAAGAAAGAAGATGACTAGTGTGGATTAGTGTTATCAACCCAAAGACAAAAGAATCCCCGGTATATTGACAGTGGATGTTCCAAACATATGACTAGAGACAAAAGTAAGTTTCTAACTCTAAGTGAAAACAAATCAAGAAATGTAAATTTTGGAAACGATGCACCCAGAAAAATAAAAGGTAAAGGAATGGTAAGTCTGAACAATGGAAAAGGAAAATCTCAAGATGTATTATTAGTAGATGGTCTGCAACATAATCTTCTTAGTGTCATTCAAGTCTGTGACCGAGGATGTGAAGTTGTTTTTACTTCTAAAGATTGTAAAATAAAGTATGTGAATTCAGGACAGTTGGTTGAAAAAGGGATCAGAATAGAAAACAATGTCTATGTGTTCAAAGAAGAAAAAGAAGAATGTCACTTAAGAAAGTATGATGAAAGTTGGCTATGGCATAGGAGACTTGGACACTTAAATTTTGATTATATAATCAAGCTTAGAAACAGTGGGGCAGTAAAAGATATTCCAAAGATATCAAAGCCAGATGACTCTGTTTGTAAACCTTCCCAGATAGGAAAGCTTACTTGGACACAGTTCAAATCTAAAAACTTTCCTTCAATAGAAAAACCTCTCCAGTTAGTACATATGGATTTATGTGGACCATCAAGAAAAGAAGGTACAGGAAAAGAAAACTATTTTATGTTGATTATTGATGATTATTTTAGACTAATGTGGGTTGCATTTTAGAAGTAAAAATCTGAAGCATTTGAAAAATTCAAAGTGTTTAAGGCTCTGACTAAGAATCAAACAGGAAAAAGATTGAAGGCAGTAAGGTCTGATAGAGGAGGAGAGTTTAGTTCATGGAACTTCAAAGAGTTTTGTGATGAGCATGGAATCAAACTAGAATATACAATTCCAAGGACTCCACAGCAAAATGGAGTAGTTGAGAGGCAGAATAGATCAGTTCA
>SNQJ01S0194713.1:2282-17892 GCA_010110895.2 Picea sitchensis | reverse complement strand
AATGGGTCACATCCACCTTAGTTCCATCCCATTTGCCTCTTTCATGGTCTTAGTAAAGAATAAGAATGGTACTCTACAGATGTGTATTGACTATAGGTCCCTAAACAAGAAGACAATCAAGAATCGGTAGCCCATACCCATGATCGATGAATTAATGGATGAGCTCAAGGGAGCCAAATTTCTCTCGAAGATTGATCTTCGATCAAGGTATCATTAGATCAAGGTATGAGAGCAGCACATACCTAAAACAACCTTTATATGCCACTATGGGAATTATAAGTTTATGGTCATGCCTTTCGGGTTAACTAACGCCCCTATCACTTTCTAGTCATGCATGAATCATGTGTTCAATACGCAGTTGAGGAAGTTCTTATTGGTCTTCTTTGACGACATCCTCATATACAGGAAAACATGGGAAGATCATATGTGACACCTGGATGAAGTACTTGGTATTATAGAGAGTTGATAGTTGTATGCAAAGGAATCCATGTGTGAATTCGGTATGACATAGATGCTCTACTTGGGGCACGTGATTGGGAAGAATGGGTTACAGGTGCACCAAGAAAAGATCAGGGCGATCATTGAGTGGCCAAATCCTAAGAATGTGACATAACTAAAGATATTCCTTGGCCTTTGCACTTATTACAGGAAATTTGTTAATGGATTCTCAAAGTTGAGAGCGCCACTGACTGATCTCACCAAAAAGGGGGCTTACGTTTGGATAGAGGAGGCCCATGAAACATTCGATTAAATGAAGTAGATGATGAGTTCATGACCTGTTTTATCACTCCCTGATTTCACTCATCCCTTTGTCTTGGAGTGTGATGCTTCAAGAATTGGGATAGGATCTGTATTGATGCAAAACGGTCACCCCATAGCATTTGAGAGCCGCAAACTCCGAGAGTATGAGCGACATTACTCCATATATGAAAAAGATATGTTGGCCATAATGCATGTTTTGACCAAATTCCGGCAGTACCTGGTGGGGAACAGGTTCAAGGTAAAGATCGATCATAATAGCTTGAGGTTTCTCATGGAGAAAAAGGAGCCGAGTGACCGTCGAGTGACAACAAAAATGGATCAGTAAAATCCAAGCCTACGATTTTGATATTGAGTATGTGAAAGGAGAAAATAATGTGGTTGTTGACGCCCTATCTAGGATACCCACTCTCTCTCTCATGGAGATTTCAATGGAATGGAAAGCACTTCTATTGGTAGAATACTCCAAAAATAGGTTTTCTTGTGAGATACTTGATGGTCAGGTCTCCAATGTCAGGTACATGGTTATTGACAGCATCATATATTATAAGGAATGGATCTATTTGGTACCAGAATCTCAGTTGAAGGACAAAATTCCGCATGCAGTGCATACTTATCCTTTGGAAGGTCATTCTGGATACCTGAAGACTTATAAATAGATTCGGAAGAGGTTCACTTGGAAGGGTCTCAAGACTGATGTATTAAATTTTTTACAGGAATGCCACATATGTCAGCAAAAAAAGGTGGAACATACCCACCCAGCGGGATTGCTCCAACCGCTTCCCATTCCTGAAAAAAAATGGGAAATCATTTCGATGGATTTTATCACAAGGCTGCCTCTGGTTCAGGGGAAATATTGTATTTACATGGTGGTTGAAAGGCTTACTAAATTCACCCATTTCTTCGCCATATCGTCCAAATAATCTGCAGCGCAAGTAGAAGAATTGTTCTTCAGAGAATTATTTCGGTTGCATGGACTACCCAAGACAATTGTCAATGATCCTGACAATAGATTCACGGGGGGCTTATGGAAGGAGTTGTTCAGACTCATAGGGACAGAATTAATGCCTAGTACCAGTTATCACCCTCCGAATGATGGGAAAACCGAAATTGTAAACAAGTGGCTTGAGGGGTATTTGAGTAATTATGTGTCGGGGAAACAAAATCCCTGGATCAAATGGCTACACTTGGGTGAGCATTTCTATAACACCACTTATCACATGTCAATCAGGATGACACCTTTCAAATCTTTATATGGTTATGACGCCACCACCTTTGTGGATCGAGAATTTGGGGACAACCAGGCACCCAAAGCCAAGGATTGGATTCAGGAGAGTTAGAACATCTTGCGAACTATCAAAGATAACCTGCAAATGGCACAGAATCAACAGAATATGTATGTCGACAAGCATAGAGTGGAGTGAAATTTCGATGTGGGAGACTTGGTATACCTCCACTTGCAACCATACATGCAATCATCATTGAAAATTAAAAGGGCGGAGAAATTGAAGCCACAATTCTATGGTCCCTATAGGATTTCGAGGCGAATCGGGGAGGTAGTTTATGATTTAGAGCTTCCAGAGGAGTGTAAGATACACAATGTCTTTCATGTTTCATGCCTCAAGAAGGAAGTGGGACATCATGTTGTCATTTCTACAGAGCTGCCACCATTGGATGAGGAGGGGAAGTTGATTCTAATTCCAGAGGAGGTGTTGGAGACCAAAGAACAGAAACTAAGGAACATGAGCATTAAAGAGTACCTGATCAAATGGAAAAATCTACCTATCGAGGATGCTACTTGGGAATGAGAGCAGATATTGCAACATCCTGGATTACAGTTTCTAGAGGACAAGCAATATCAGGCGAGGAGGACTGTAATGTCCCCGTTGGCCTAGGAAGCATAAGAAATGGTTCTGCTAGCCTAAACTGGTTCTCGTAGGCTAAGTCGAAGAAGTTACCTAGGGAACTCAACTTTTTCCTAGGAAATGACTTTATAAAGTGAAAAAGGGAAAAAGGGGGACATGGGTCTTAGGCAAAATAAAGTCATTTAAAGATTATAAAGTGTGCAAGAATAAAGTGACTTTAAAAGAAAATAAAAAGTAAGGTGAGCGGGAAATAACTCAACGAAGAAACAAAAGAGGGGAAAAGAGGAGGTGCCCCTCATTCTTGCATTCACTCATTTGGAAAATTGATTTTTGAGAGCTCTTGAGGAAAGAGTCTAGGGTTTTTGGAAACCCTTGTGCATTTGTTGGTTTCGGTGTTGCAACTATACACCCTAGTCAGTCTGAGGGAGAGATCATTGCATATTTCTCATTGTGATTCAACTGGATTGTATTTACATCTTTGTTAGTAGAGTTGTTAAGAGGGGAGGTCAACTTCTTCTTGGAAAATTGAGCTTCCCTCAATCTGGGTGCATTCCTAAGGAGATGGGCGCGCAATCTAGATGGTGGACATGGTTTTCATGCGTGGGTCCTTACCTCACTCATCTAGAGCAAGTGGGGGCACATTTCCAGAAGATAGAGGTGATTATAGGGAGAATAATTGAAGAATATTATTGTTGGGTTGTATTATCATCATTGTGGGGCGATTTTCCTCTTGGTATCCATTGGTGGAAGTGTTGAGATCGCATTTTATTAGTTGGAGTCCCTTACATCCTGTAGGGATAGATTTATTTACCCAGTCTAATTCTCATCTTCTATAGGTCGCACTTCCTACCCAGACCATGCATTTCTTCTTGGCAGAGTCTGCTAACTCAGAGAGGAGTTTATTCTTGGTATCGCTGGAGCTTGTCATTGTTGAGAGGAAAATTGGGAGTGTGTATCGAGTTGTTGGTTGGTGGAGGCTTATTCTTCTAAGCTAGGCACACTCACTTTGTAATTTCTGGTATCTCTAATCGAGGGTAATCATAGTTGGGTGTATGACCCCCTTTGGCAGCCATATATTGTGTTAATCCCTCAACACTTGTAAGCATTACTACAACAATAAATATCAGGTTCATTACTTCATATTTTAGTTTTGTTTGTTGATCCAATAAATTTTTAATGGCTGCTACAATGTATTAATTGTATTAGTTTCTTTGAGCTTCATATATTCTGGATGATTTCAGTTTATATTGCCTTCCAAATTTGAGTAGCCATTAGATCTCATGGGGAATAATAAACTGTGCTAAAAATACTATATTAGTAGACATTCAATTCTTCTAAACAACAATTGTTTGAGGAAATGATTACTCTCTAAACCAAGAAAACTTTCCAGAAAAATTAGTGGGAATACTACAGGAAAAGACATAGCTAACCATTCCATATTTTTATAAAAGTTGGTCTACCCACATAAGCATATGGGGATACATCCATTCCAATTCATGATGATGAGCAATCAGAGTAGAATAAAAGAATGAGTCTTGTACAACAATGGAGGAGAGGAGATATCATGGATGGATTATGCCAAGTTTTTTATTTTCCCATATGATCTTCCCATCTATAGTGAAATTACACCTCTCATAGCTAATGCATTGTTGTATGCTAGCTCATACAATGAGATAAGGTTTATCATAAAATTACCAAAGACTCTGGAAATACTGACATTGTGCCTGCACCTAATTCCAAGTGTTTCAAGGACATTAACTAACAAAACTCATCTGACATTTTTGTCTTACCTTAAGGTCACCACGAAGATCCCTAAACTAGAACTATGGAGGTATAGTTGCGCCCTCTCAAATCTAAATCGTGTGGAGAATACCTTGAAATTCGTCACCATATGCAAAATAATTCCCACGCCATAGGTTTTAGGGTTTCTCTTTCTATATTTTGATTTCTATCGATCTCAATCATTTTTCATAAGTTTCTCCATTATTGAGTATTGGCATGCGTGCCCTTCTCTCTCTTCATGGTATGAGAAACCCAAAAGTTGATGGGAGTTGACAGATCCATAGAACCATAAACAATTAATACAATCTTATATGGAATATTTATTTCCATGAAGAAGTCTTCAGAATTCTTACTCGTTTCCTCGTGCATGTCCCAAGAGTCATTCCATTTGGGCTATTTATACAAAATTTCTCTACTTTTTCAAAATGGTGCACTCTAAACATTCATGGAGTATCTCTTCCATGTGAACCTGCTAACAAGAAGAATATCTATCATACCTTATAGGTAATGTTGTAGGATGAATCCAATCACCCTGATGATAAGGACACAACGATTTCTCAACTGTTGCAATTGAACTTTGATTGGAGATGTTCTTCTCTCTTGGGTTCTCCTTTACTGCTTGGATAGAGGTCTTCAAATCCCGTGAGACAAGATGCAACATTAGTAGTAGTAGTGACAACACACAACAACAATGACAACACACTTGAAGCATTGTAAGTTTACTTGTGCACTTTTTTAAATCAAGTTGAATTACATTGTAAATTGATGCATTTTCAATAGCAACCGACACCCTTCATTTGTTGATCTTCATTTGTTGAGTTTGCATCTTATTTTTAGAGGGTGGAGTTGCAAGAAACCCTGTGAGGTCTTAGTTATGGATCGAATTGATGAACTATTACAGTTACTGAACACTCTAATACACTATTCTATGGACAATACAATCACAACTAACATAGAAACTCTCACCGATGTTCTAACCTGTTTACAAGATTCGTAGGAAAAAAATTAATTTCTCCGGCTTGAATCACAACTCCAACAAGAATAAATTCAACAAAAGGATAATTGACATTCTAAGCTATTCCTTGTTCAGAACAACCATCTGTCGAGTAAATTATATGCAATAGTTTCCATGCATTAAATTATCGACCAGGAGGTTCATAAACTTAGAGGTGCAAGAATAGGAAATGAAGGATCAAATGCTATTCTAACCTATGCTAACAACTAATGTCGACAAAATGTACTTCAGAATGCAACAAACGAACTTCTCAGGAGACAAGAAGACCATACTTCAATCCACAAACCATTCATCAAAGCATAAAGTAAATCATTCAGAAAGGAATCTTAAACAAATTCACTATATCCATATGACTGCTATTAAGCATGAACAAAATACCATGGATTCACATGTTGTCATGTCCACATCCTTGATCTAAACATGCACATGTCTAGGATCTATCCCTTCTTCATTATTGGTCAATGGTTATAAAATAAATTCAAACTAATTATGAAATTCAAAAGCAATGTAAACATAGAGTTTTACCCAAACTAGCATTCAAATCAATTAGCAAGATGAGGCCACTGAAACCCTCATGTGTGTGGGATACTAATATATAGTGGAATTTCACAGCTTTAAGAGAAACCCCCAAGATTCTCAATTAACCTAAGTCTCATGCACTCATACTCACAATTAACACGTCAAGCATGATAGATCTAAGTGGTGTTGTTGCACTTTTGAATCCAGATAATGTGTCTAAATGCAAAGAGGTGACTCTAACTAGATTTTATCTCCAATATTGACACATTTTGTTGTGTGTGACGAAGTGGCAGAGGTTCTAATGATCTATCTTTTAAAAGAAAAGAATTACTGATAATCGAAACAAATCTTTGTAAACTTATACTAACAAGGAAAGAAATGCATTAATACAACAACAAAATGTCTAAGCTCTAAAACCCTACCCACTGAGAAGGAACCATAGCTATCATAATGTTATCCCCAGAGGTCACACAAACTTTGAACTATGACATTCATTTAAGAGAAAACCCCAAACCGTTCTTAAGTGGAAATACTAAAGTTGACTATGCAAACCATGTTTTTAATGCTACATGACTAAATCAGATGAGGTAATAAACCATGCTAGTAAAATACAAGACTGTTATGCATCTCAAGTGGTATTGCACTCTTCATTTAAACATATTGTCTTTGTGCAAGGATAACCTTGTCAAAGTCTTGTGTGTGATGTTCAACACATTTGTTTGATCTCTGCCAGGAGCTAAAATAAGTACTTATCCTTTTAGATTTGGCCTCACAGAAAAAATCTAAATGCACTCGTTCATATTCAAGTGTTCATGCATTTTAACGGTGATTAATCAACTTTTGATGAGTTGCATAATTGTGATAAACTAGAATTCCCTATATTGCATTCGACAATGAAAGAAACGCATCATTACAAAATATCAAATCCACTTATGAATATAATATTCATCCACTCAGAAACATAGTAGGATCAATAATGAAACAAGCCACTTATTTAGTTGTAATGTGAAYGATGTTATGTGAGTTGAAAGAGTTCTCTCACGTAGAAAAAAAACTTGGCCTGGAGATTACCAATCATCCAATTAAATGAGAATTCTCAAGCTTGAATATTACCTCACTAACTAGTGTTCAATAGATAAATCAATTTCTAAGATGCAAAGTGAAACTACTGCAAAATGAAGCAAAATAAAACTAAACTAAGATTAAAGATACAACGTAGCTCTGCATCCCTAGAATTGGTGGGGCCTTACCAATCCCAGTAGCGAGCCTAAAAAACTCAAAGACTCACGAGCAAATGGAGATCGTAAACCAGAACGGTGAAACAAAGTATGGAAGGGTTACATCAGATACATCAATCCATATACATATGGATTCGATCCCTAGCCTAGTTAATTTACCCCCAACCTTCCCTTTATGATTACATATTAATACACAAAATTAGATGGGAAGGATCAAATCCAATCCCCCAAACTCAGATCAAATGAAATCTGGGCACTCTTTTTGTTTTTTTTCAAATCTAGGCATAACAGTAAATTTGGGCGAATTTATGCATTTTGGGCATATTGGCATTGAAGGACTAGTTGTAACTCTCAAACTATTCCTGATTTCAAGAAACTACTCACTTGTTACTCAATTTATCACATTCTGGACAAAACCTATATCTTATATTTCTCAGATTCATCTTCATTCAAATGAAAATTGAGGCAAAAATCTGTTGTTTGAAAATTGTTGCCAAATTGGGATGAACTGTTGTTTCTGAGCTAGAGGTCCACACATGTGACCTAGGTACGTTTTGAGTCATCTTTGAGTATGTTGATGTCGTTGCAGAGAAAACCCATGTTCTCGATTTCCTCCGGGAGATGCACCAATAGGTAAATATACATTGTCTAGTACCAGAACCGCAATGATGGTACAAGAATGCTAAACATGCTGGTACAAAAATCATACTTCATAAACCATCATCAATAAAACCTTTGTAAAAATCCTCTTTAATCACTAAAACCATTAGAAACTAGATGTATTAATCACAAGGATGTATTTAGGCTTAAATGAAGGTTTGATGATGGAAATGGTTATATATTATGGATGAAGTGTATAAAAATGGCTTAGAATGGTGGTTTTATTAGGTGATTAATGTGGCAAAAACAGGGCTCAAAACCGAAGTTTCGAAGAAGATGATGATGTTGATTCATACCAACATCCAACACAAGAGAAACTCAGTGAGCCAACTTTAGATGAAGTTCAACTTCCTCTTTCCAAGTCATTCATGAGACCTTGGGAAGAAATCAAGAACAATAAGAACATAACTAGTATCAGATGTGAAAATGAAGTCATCTTTCATATTCCATATTATACCAAACCGATCAAGTTCCAGAGTGTTCGATTGCTTCAAGAAGGATCATACTCACCCGCTCCAGTTCAAGAGCATATTTTGAAATTCCAACATTGTCATCGAGTTGGCCACATGGAAGATAAGTGCTTTGATATTCATCCTTGTGAGCATTGTGTAAAGCATAATCATCCTTCAAACAAACATTCCAAATGCAAGAAACCTGGAAGATTAAAGAACCACTATGGGTAGATGAGTTCTTGGCAATGGTCATCAACAATCAAGAGGATATATCAGTCATATCGATGAATTCATTCTCTAGTATTGGTGCATCTTGCAGTGAAAGTATTTTTATCTTCTGACATTGTCCTTGATAGGAGGGAATAACATCAATGATTGAAAGTTAGGCTTCAAGTTTCGAAGTCCTATCAATCGAGCAGTAACAAGAGAGTGTGACAAGTGAACATGATTTGGTTTGTGGTCACTCAAAACCACCTGATTGGTTTTTGGTTTTCCTTAAAGCACCACTTAGTAGAAGACTTTCAACTTATATTAGACAACGGTTTGTGGTTTTCCTTAAACCTCCATGTAGTAGAAGACTTTCAAATTATGCTAGAGAAAAGTTTATGGTCATATTTAAACCAACATTTAGGAGAAATTCCAATTAGTAGAAGACGTCAACTTCAACTTCTAGCTAACTTAGGAAATGTTTCGGGAACCATTGATCCCTAGATCCAAGTTCCAGAGTTGGTGGTCATCCGCAAAACCACCACATTGGTTTGTGGTCTTCCTTAAACCACCATCACCATTTAGTAAAATACATCATATTCTGCTAGACATTTGGTTTGTGGTCATCCTAAAACCACTAGATTTAGAGAGCACATTCAACCATTGGCAACTATCCACCACCATATTTCAGTTGTTCACTTCTAAATTTCAGCTCTCTTCTTGGACTCATATACACCACTTAAGATTTGGCCGGGGGGGTGATGTTGGAAACCTAATCTACTAGGGTTATGCTATTAATCACTTGAAGGAATGTGAAACATCAAGTGATAGTGTAATGGTCATTGGGAGTCTAAGAGACCTCTTGGAAGACTAACCCAAAGGTCACAACTCATGTACTTATACGTGTATCATATCAATGAAAAAACACAATTCATGCTTATCCTAATTTGTGTGTCTAACAGGGAGAAGTCCTAACTTCTATGAAAATAACATTCCTACTATACAAAACTTTTCAAACTATAGGATCCCAAAGCTTGTACCATTTCACACCAATGCCATAGTTGATGAAGATACATTTCATAATTTTGTTATCCAACTTTGAGTTCTTCTCTTTAGGCACTTGAGCTTATGCCTCACAACCAAAAGCATGAATATGCTAAAGTGAGATCGTATTTCTCATCTAGACCTCCATAGGGGTCTGATCCATAAGAGTTGATACGGGAAACATGTTAATCAAGTAACATGTAACAGAAACTTCTTCTTCCTGGAACTTCTTCTCTAACCTGAATCTAGTAAGCATACTCCTGGCTCTTCCCATCAATATTTTGTTCATCCATTCTGCAAGTCCATTCTACTGAGGGTTATATGGAATTGTCTTATGTATTTCAATGCCATTCTTTTGAAAAAACTTGTCAGACTCCGCAGAACAAAACTCACTGTCATTTTCAGTCCTCAACACCTTAATCTTCCTACCAGTCTGATTTTCCAAGAGATTTTTAAACTCTTTAAACCAACAAAAAACCTTAGATTTAATTCTAAAATATAGCCATGTCCTTCTAGAATAATCATTAATGAATGACACATAATACAAAGCCATAGAAATCAAAGGAACTTAAACTGGACCAAATACATTAGAATGAGTTAAGTCCAACAATCCAAAAGATTTATGAGAACTACAATAAAATTGAACGTGGTTTTGTTTTCCAAATATGAAATGCTCACAAAAATCAAATTCAAGAGAAAAATCATTCAATCCATCAACAAGATTTTTGTTTTTCAAGGCCCATAGGTTGTTCTCACCTATATGGCCCAATCATTGGTTCTATAACATTGTCTTCTCTATAGGTAACTTGCTTTCTGAAACAAGAGCTTGTTTAGGTACCCAAAAGCCATGACCATCAGAGGTAGATATAGGTTCTAATTGTGAAGGTGTAGATCCTATAGATCTCTCCACTACATGAATTGAAGAACTATCATATTGAATAGTGCATGCATCAAGATGGAACAAAGTGCTCACACGAACACCCTTAGCGAGCACCATAGCTCCTCATACTATATTACACCATTTGTCAGAGAAAATAACCTGCACACTCGCATCATTAAGTGTGCTTACTGGTAGTAGGTTTCGTGTGAGAATCAGAATGTGCAAAACCCCACCTATCCCCTTTCCTCTTCCATTAGGGAATTTGATTGAAACTCTACGACAACCAACTATACTAAGAGGAGAGTAATCATCAAGGTATACCATCCCACCATCATATTTTTCATACACTAAAAACTAGTTTTGATGGGATGTCATATGAAAGGAACAATATGTGTTGAAGTCTATAAACCATGCACTCTAAATCACATTGGTTGGCAAAGCTACAATAAAGGCATCTCCACCATTCCTCTTAAGAATATTTGTCAAACTCATCATCAGAATCATTATTTTCCTTCTTATTCTTATTTTTCTCTTCCTTGTAGTCTCTTATGAAATGCCCAACCTTGTTGTAGTTCCAACATTTTTCCTTGGACTTTCTAGGAGGCTTATGTCTCCCATGAGATTTGGATTTGCCCTTTTCTCTCTTATTTCCTTTCTCCTTAGATCTTCCATGGACAACCAAGGCCTCATTTGTGGATACATAAGATTATGTCTCACATCCTGTAAGAGTAAAGCAACAATGACCTCATCAAGCACCAATGTCTTTACAGTGCTTCTAATGGTCATTACCAGGTTTTCCCATGAAACTGGAAAAGAACACAAAAGGGTCATTTTGTGATCCTCCCCATCCATTTTCAATCCAAATGAGGTCAATTGGGTCACAATAATATTAAATTCATTTAGGTGCTCAGGTACATAATCACCATCACCCATTCTTAAGGAAAACAACTTGTTTTGCAAAAAAAAATTATTAAACAAGAATTTAGCCTAATACAAATCCCCCAACTTATTCCAAAGAGTTTTTGTGGTTTTTTCTTCAGAAACGTTCATTAATATCGAATTGACTAAATAGAGACTAATAAAGCTTTTTTCCTTTCTCCCCAACACCACCCACACATTATCTTTCATTTTAGYAGSTTTGGTTTTAAATAGTGCAACTCATAGATCTCGATCTACGARAATATCTCCATCTTGAGGTTCCACAACTCATAGTTAGTGTCATTAAACTTCTCTATTTCTAATCTAGACGTGCTCTYCATTTCCCTATAACAATATTTCCTTCTATGCAAGCTCCCACTCAAACAAATATTAGATCAAAAATCTTGTCCCTAACACCTTGGATMTGAGGTGATAAGGCTCTAATACCAAATGAATCTTAGGTGATCAGGCTCCAATACCAAATAAACGGAAGTAGAGGTGGAAAATACACTTCCTGCACTAATCAAAATTCACATAAGAGTGTGCAGAACTTAAATAAACATAGTTGTAGTAATAAACAACACAAAAACATACAACCATTATACAACGAGTTCCTGGAGAAAAACCCCACACACTAAAGCACACTCAATGTATTATTCAACAACTAAATTGTTACAATACATAATAGAGTCTATGTGCTCTCAACATGAGTGTTCAAGCGTAGCATAAGGATTTCGAAGAAATTTTGGCAACATAACAGTAAGATAAGCTCACACACTTTTTTTTTCCAATCCTAACGCTCAATAAATAAGCATAACAAAAAACATAAACAATTTATGGTTTTCCAATTCTACATACTGTAAACCACCAACAGTTAATTGATCAATTGTTATTGCTTAGCATTCATTGCCTAGAAAAATGATTTGCATTTATTCCCTACCATTACTCTGCATTTATTCCATACTCCACTATAACACTACAAGCTATATGACACACCTATCACAACATCCTCATGAGTGTGCACCCTATACAATAAGAAAACATCACTTTGATTTTTGCTACTTACTTTGGAGAACCATATATGTGTTTTTAATGTTTTTCTCCTTGTTATACCATCCTAAGCACACGCTGAATACAAAGTGTTAGCTAACTATGTCATCATTCATGGCATAATTTCCATGACTAATTTTCATTCCAATTTTTTCCTTATGACTTTATTCAATTGATACTAATTTGATAGAATTTTGATATTTATGAATAAGTGAGAAATATAACAGATAGGATAGGATACAACAAATTGTACGACCCACTTTGGTGGCTCCTCAAAGTCGTGCGAGTAGAAGAGACAAATGGTCCAAGTCAAATTGGTGAATCATGTAATTGTCTTGGTGGGCCATCACCATCATTTCTTTAGGTAGACCAACTATACCCTATCTTTGACCACCTTACATTTACCTTTATGTCTTTGACTTTTCCTTTAGAAGACTTGTCTTATTGCAAGGTGGGCCATGACCATTATTTATTTATGTAGGCCCATTGCACACTATCTTTGACCACTTTGCATTTAGGTTTGTTTTTTTCCTTTTTAACTCACTGAGGTTTGATAAACATTTCCAACAATGCAAAAACAAGAGTTGTTCACATATGGTGATTCGGTAGTAGCATTTGTTGTGAGATACGTGGCGAGATTTCATTCGAACTGAGTGTAAAACAGCGGCTGAGCTGTCTCTTCTAGAACAAAGTGTACGTGACAGCTGAAGAAAAGTCCAAGTTCCCGCCTACAGGTCAACCATTAGTCAACGCACATAGGTGCTGCGCACGCGTGCCCCTGAATCTAGTTGGTCAACCATTAAGGGCAGTAAGTGCCATAACGGCGCCTCCATATACTTAAACCTAAAACATTTAAATTTTTCAATATAAAAAATAATCCATAAATATAACCACTTCGCATTAATTATTCAAAAATCAATTTTTTTATTATAAATCAATCTATTAAAATTAGATATAGATAAGTTTCTTTCAAATGAATATACGTGATTATTAAGTAAAAATATATTATTTGGTTAAGAAAATATGTAAATCATTTCCATGTTTATGGGCATTTACGTCTTATACAAAATATATATAATTAGTTGTCATAACTCAACTCTTCACAACGTTACACCAAATTGGTGTATGAGACCCCTTCGTCCAACGATTTGAGTGGATTTGAAAGACACCAAATTGGTGTATGAGACCCCCTCCGCCCAACGATTTTACTGGTAAAGTCTACGGAGGTATGCATACCCTACCTCCCTCTGGATTTGAACATGTAACCTCTTAGAAGGAAACACACGTTCTTAACCATTAGGCCCACTCAGACTGTATTTATACATGACAAGGAGCCTAAAATTAATTTTCCTAAAAAAATAATATATTTTAAGTTTTAAAAAAAATTAAAAATACACCAATTTAAATATATAAATTATGCCAACTTATCTTTGAAATATTTATGCATGAAATAACTTTTGAAATTATATTTGTGAATAATGTAACCATGCTCTTACACCTAGTGCATGACTTCATCTGGAATGAAACAAATTTACATAGATAAAACTTCTCAACACTTTTATAAGCATCTAAAATTGCATTAAACATAAACTCATTTGATTTAAACATGAACTCATGAACTCATTTGATTGAAAACCCTTTTGCTTTATTTTGTAAAACATTCTTCTCACACATTTTACTAAGCCTAGATTTCTATAATTAATTATCATACTCATATATAATTGTATCTAGTTCAAAACCTTTGGCTTATATGCTCAAGAACATATTGAGAGCTTCATTGATCCTCCCATCACTACGAAATACATATATAACAATATTTACGCCAGAAGGCGTACACCTATTGACAATGGGCAGATTTAATAGGGGTTTAGTGCTTAATAAGTTTTCTATGGACATGATTAAATATGGTTGGAATATTCTTAGTAGTCACACAAAATAAATGGCTATGATTTCAATCATTAACTTCCTATCTATTATAAAGACATCCGTTGATGTGTTTACTTTTTTACATTTACCTAATCATATTTAAAAATTACTTTGATACCTAACTGATTGCCATGTAAGTGATTAACAGAAATTAAAATATTAACACCAGATAAATGAAGCGCAACCGTTTAGTTGTTAATCAATAATAAAATTTAATAAATTCTTTACCAGCCGATACCTTTCAGCTTTCTCCAGCTGCTGCATTAGCGGTTGTGATAGTGTAAACAAATACATCAAGATCCAACCCATAAGCGTACTTTCCATCACAAGCTTCAACATGCATTCCCACTACATAATGTTGAAAATGTTTAACAGGTAACATATGCTTGTCATTGATGGCAAGAACAACAATGAAGATGGCATGGGTACAAGAAGAATGTACAAAGGACTGTTGGCATGTTTTACAGGCAGCATAGACTTGTCATTGATGGAAAGTACAATAGTGATGATGGCTTGAGTACAACAGTAAAGATGGCAGGATCAGAGTGTGCATGTGAAGACTCTGCAAAACAGCGTCGAGGAGCACGCGTGCAGCAAAGCTCAAGATACATGAGTTCGCAGAAGAGAAGGAAGACAGAGATCCACAATCGTTGGATCTCATTCAGAAATCCCGTCAGCCATCAGATCAGACAGGAGTTGCACGAGGTTTACCATCGGGAAAAGCCAAGGTGAAATCCCAACAAAACGAGGGTTGTCAGATCTGAATATAGACAAGAAGAGCACGCTAAAGAGGGAGACAGATCTCAGCCGTCAGATCCGAGCGCAGGGTCCGATCACCGTTGGATCGAAGAGAACCTGCACGGTCTTTAAAGTGCAAGGAGAAGTGGGCGTAATCACAATATGCAAAATCGTGATGAAATCTGAGCCGTCAGATCAAGCTTTGATCTGGACTGTTAATTCTAGTCAATATCGGGGATCGGGACTTTGAAGTGACAAGAACACTTGACATCAAGAACCCTGATTTCATGATATGCGATATCGCGATTCAATCACAGCCATTGAATTGAGAATGAGATCTGGACCGTTGATTTTCTTCATGGAGTATCGGGGATCGGGACTTTGAAATGTCAAAATCACTTGACAACAAGAACATCTAAATCGCGATGTGCAATTTCGCGATTTAATCACAGCCGTTAAGATAAGAAGTGATCTGGACCGTTGATTTAACTCCTTATCGGAGTTTCGTGGATCGGGATTTGGAAGTGACAAGAACATTCACCACAGGAATGTCGATT
>SNQJ01S0194712.1:5934-17608 GCA_010110895.2 Picea sitchensis | reverse complement strand
AATAAATAATATAGTTTCTCTAATAAATCCCCTCCCTCCCACCCTCTATAGAGGGTGGGAGGAGGAGGGGAGGGATTTATTAGAGAAACTATAATATAGTTTCTCTAATAAATCTCCTCCCCCCTCCCACCCTCTATATAGAGGGTGGGAGGAGGGAGGGGATTTATTAGAGAAACTATATTATCAGTGGGATTAAAGACACATACCGTCACTCTGGTGAGAGATTTAATGCGGAGGTTAATGCGGGTGTATTACCTGTCGAGCCTCGTTCATTGCACAAGTCGGTAAACACTTTGGAGCCCTGTATTCCGCAAGTCGCTGCAGAGTTCGCAGGAGGGATTACCGGGGTTTTATCGTCTGCAAAGAGGGTTTAGGGGCCAGGAGGGTTGGCGAAGGGTATTTCGGGGGTAGCATAAACTGGTAATGGCAATGAGTTTGAAAGAGTTTCTCGACTAGACCAAAGAAACCGGGTTAAGTGCACAGTGAAGGTGTGGAAACCAAAAAGAACTAAGCAGGAGCTGGTTATGGGAATGGACATTGGTTAAGAAGAGTCCTGCAACTTGGCGCTTTGCGCCTTAGTTGGGAGATTGGCTTATCTCTCTCGTTGTGTTTCACCCCTTGATGAGTGGGTGCTTAGGAGCTGGGAACCTTTTCTAGGATATACTCTTGAGGTGCTTTCGCTGCCAAGAGGTTGGATGGGTTTTGTGTTCAAGAGTCTGAAGGATTCAGAATTGGTCTTGAATAAGTTTTGGAGTTACGACGAAGGGAGCATGATGTTAAAAAGGTGGCGCATTAGTTTTAATCCAGTGACATAATATTTTAGTTTTCGACATATTTGAGTGCTCCTCTTGAGTCTTCCCTTACAGCTGTGGAACTTAAAATCTATGGAGGCGGTTGGGAATTCCATTGGACGATTTTTAAATATAGATGAAATAGCTTTGAGGTCTCTGGATAAAAGAATGACAAAAGTGTTAGTAGAAGTGGGCGTACATGCAGGGATCCTGAAAGTTTTAGAGATTGAGTGGCAGGGTCTTCTGTTTGTACAACATTTGGACTATTTGGGGCTACCATTTCGCTGTAATTTTTGTAGGCAGACTGGACATTTGAGAAAGAAGTGCCCAAACATATTTAGCTCTTTAGTTGACAAAGATTCATCATATGAATTGCTTGGTGACAGTGTCACTCCGTTGGAGGAAGCACAAGACTCACTGGATTATCCGAGGATAAGTTCTGAGGAAAGTCCTGCTGCGTCAAACATAACTTTTGTTGGTAAGTTGAAACACTATTGCCCTAAGATTTATTTCTCTTTATCTGCTTGGGAGAGCGAACATTTAAATTCTATCCTCCTTCCTGAACAGTCTCTAAGGAACGGTCTAGATTCTGATAAGACTAATTTCTTAGAACCTGAGCTCACTGCTTTGGGCGGGGACATAAATATGAGTTCTTGTGAGGTTTCACCTATCTGTGGGGTTACTGCTAATACAATTAATCTAGCTGGGACTGAGGATGTTTCATTTATTGCTATGGGTTATAGTGAGTCGATTCTCATTGATTCTAATTTGGATAGATTGATTTCTGATTTAGTTCCTTCACTTAACAAGGATTCTAACCCTATTCCATTACCGACCTTTTTGGGCAACCTTCTTGTGGATAGTCAGCTAGTCCTAAGGAATTCTAAGGGTAACCACGGGAATGGGGTGCATACTGCTACCGACCCTGCGTGGTCAAGGGGTCTAGGGTTTGAAGTCTAGTCGATTAAAACAAGAAGTGCTCGTTGGAAGGCAGGGGCTAGTAGTTCTATTTCAAATACTTTACCATTTATAATCACTGAATAAGGGGTGCTTAGAGGCATGAAATCCCTGGTAAGGGATAAATCATGATCCTTCTTTCCCTTAACATTAGAGGGGTAGGAGGACCCACGAAACTGGCCTCCCTTCATAGACTCTTGTGTAAAACTTCTCCAAACATTATTTTCCTACAAGAAACTTTGGTGGCTGCGGATAAGGCAAGATTTTTTATGAATAAGATCAGACCCAACTGGATGATCTGTGTTGTTAGCGCCATGGGGACTTCTAACATCTTGGGATCCAATTTTTTTTGTTCTGGATCCTTATCTAAGCAGTGGTGGTATTTTTTTGTCAGGAACTTCCCTAATGGACAACAGAAAGATAACTCTATTGAATGTTTATGGGCCCTGTCAGGAACACAAAGCTTTATGGGATTATGTGGATGGTATAGGTTTATTAGCACATAAAGACATAATTATTGTTGGAGATATGAATTTCACAGCTTCTGAGGAGGAGGTTTGGGGGCAATCAACACAAGTTGACTCGTTGGCGGGTTTTTTTAAATCACTATTTTTAAAAAACAACTTAGTGGATGTTGTCCCAGCCGAGGTCGTTCCTACGTGGCAAAATGGTAGGTCCAGTGCTGAAAGTATAGAAAAACGTCTTGATCGGGTTTACGTAGTGGAGGATCTCATCGAATCCACTCTGAGGTATAGGACCTGGGTTGAATACCCTTTCCTGTCTGATCATGCACCATTTTTCCTTGAGTTTGGTGTTGGGATTCCGACGATTGCATATCCTTTTAAGTTAAATCCAACATGGATTGGCAATGATTCCTTTGTTGGTATGGTCCGGGATGTTTGGAATGATCTGCATCTTCTACTTATTATAGGAGCACAAAGGAGATTGGTAGAGAAACTATCTCTTTTAAAATCTCAAGTTAAATTGTGGGCTAAGGAGAAGCACCTACGGGATAAGTTAGACTTGGTTAAGATTGAAGAGACACTTGTATTCAGTTATAAACATTTGACACAGGGTACAAGTTCTGATTCCCTTGTACAATATTTGTACACACTTGAGGCAAAGAGGAAGAAATTATTGTTGGCGGAGGAAGAAAGGTGGCGTCAAAAGAGTAGGGCAATATGGATTAAAAGTCGTGATAAGAATACCGAGTTTTTTCACCGCTTCGCAAGCTATAGAAGGAATAAAAAATAGATTTGGGAGATAAATGATGATACAGGGGGCATCCATTCGGGGCAGCAGGCCATCAAGGAAGAAGCAATTAAATACTTCAATTCTTTCTTTAGTGATACAGGCCAAAACAATATTGAAGACCAGATCAACTATGCCAGGTTGTTCCCAAACTTTGTGAGTGAGAATGAAGTACTTACACTAGAAAATGAGGTTTCAAAGGATGAAATCTATGCTATTCTAAGGGGTTTTGCTAAGGACAAAAGTCCCGCTCCGGATGGATGGACTGTTGAATTTTTCTTAAACTTTTTCGAGTTGGTTGGACAAGACTTGTTAGATATCGTTGAAGAAACAAGAATCAGAGGGGAGGTTATCAGTTCAATTAATTCAACTTTTTTGGCTTTGATTCCCAAAGTTAATAGTCCATCTTCATTCAATGATTTTCAGCCTATTGCAGTTTGCAACTTATGTTACAAGATCATTGCTAAAGTTATTGCAAAGAGAATTAGGCCAATATTGTCTAGATCACTTTCAGAAGAGCAGTTGGGTTTTCTTAAAGGGAGACAAATATGATGGGTGTTCTATATGCACTAAATCCCTCAATTAAATTCTCAACTTGGGGCAAGTAAAATTAGAGTTGTAGCACTATATGTGCCAAGGCAGGAAAACTAGAGGAAGTATAATCTAACTAAGGAGATGGTCTATCTAAGGGATAATCTACTTAAGCAAAGACTATCAATGAGAAAATCCTATCAAGGAACTTGAACTATTTACCCTAAGCAACTTTTAGACAATGGATCGATGGATTGTTCCTAAAGAAGCAAATGAAAACCCTACTTTGAACAAGTTAACCTATTTAATCTAATGAGTAAAAACAAGTCACCTATTTAATCTATTCAACTTAATGAGCAACAACAACAACAAATTAATCTAATCAATCTATTCAAATCAATGAGCAACACCAATAAGTAATCAAGTAAACAATCAAACAACTAACCTATTAAAACTTATTCAACAAGTAAACTAACCAAAACTACTCAACATGTAACTAATCAAAACTATTCAACAAGTGAACTTTATTATTAAGATAAAACTCAGAATTTCTTCTAATATGCAAAGGGAAATCTTAACTTATTTAACTAAAAACATCATGACAGTATTCAAGAATTAATCAACAACTATTCTTAATCTACAATAACAAGAAACTTCAAAAATGATGATTATGTCTTCGATGTCTTATGACATCACGATGAAATCTAACGATTAGTGATAGCTCAAGATGAATAAATTCAATATTAACTTCTATGGAGAAATGAAAAGTATGAATCAAACAATCTAACGAGAGCTTAGCCATCATAGAAGAAATATCAGCTATCCTAAAAATCCATGTGATCTCTCAATTTATGCATTAATCATCAATAATAAGAAAACATTATTCTACTTAATTCAAATGCACTCTTATGCTAACGTAAGCAAATTCACACGATTAGAAACTCGTAACTAAAATCTTAACTTAAACTCAAACTTCTAATTAAAATTGCAATTTAAATCTAGAACGGAAATTTCATAAATTAAACTAAGCTAATCCTATTATTAAAAACTCAAACTTCAAACCAAAATGCTTATAAAAACAAAACCCAAATTCTGCTTCTATTCTAGCATACTACAACAAGATTGATAAGAAAAATAGATTCAGGAAAGCATGACTAAACTGAAAATTAAATTAACAAAACTCGCAACTATTAATCCATCGAAACTTTGCCAAAGAAACTCTGTACTCTGTGTTAAATTGATACTTTGTTCTAGTTACTCTGTTTTAACCTACAGAAATTCACTTTAACATTTAACACACAACAATGTTAGAATATTGCAAGCCATTTACTAACGATTAAAAGACACAACATATTAACAAAAAAGAAATTTAGACAATTAAATGATGAACAACAAACACACAGGATTTAAAATGATAAAAACACATAGAACAGGAAATGAAGTAAATGAAAATTGCACAACTGAAATATGCAAGCTATCTATCTAAATATTCACCCAGACCACTGGTGTCCCGCCAGTAGGTCGTGGCTACTCCTCAACAGCAAATCGCGAGCTAAATCAACACGGTTCTGGCATTAAATTAAAAAATGCAGTCTAGCACAAGTTTGCAAAAATGTTTGAGTTACACAACAAAATGATTCTAACAATTCTTAACACTTTGTCTGACCACTATTGTGGTATTTATAATTATTACAATTCGAGAGGCCAACCACTGGAATGGTCGACCTTCTCTAAAAATGGTAAATTCCATTAAATGCGTTCTAACAGTCTTTGGCTTCTAGAAACTGAACGCGCCACTCAACGATTAGCACAATTGCATAATCTGAGATGTCAAGAGCTCAATAGCTGGAGGCCATGAGGGTGAACAAAACCCATGTCACCGATTCACCCAACACAAGCCGCCAATATAACAACCACCAACTCGCCCACGCTTCTAGTGCTCGATGCAATGCCGGATGAAGTACCGAATCGGGTGTTGGATGGAGTGTCGAACGAGCTACCAGATGGAAAATCGCATGGAGAATTCGTCCTATGACACATAGATCAAACATTAAATTCTTTTAGACATTAAATCAAATCGATTTAAATCAAAACCATCGTAAAACATCAATTGCACATACATGGTATAAAGCTATGATGAATTGATATAAAATCCTTCAAAACTTATTCAAAATGGTTAAATACACATATAATACCGATACAAAAAGGATTTAATCATCATCATAAATTAACCAAATCATGAGCCCAACATTATCCCCACACCTAAGATTTTGCAGGTCCCACTGCAAACAAAAATGAATTGCCCAATATGACTAGACTTGCCAAGCAGGGGATGGATGAGCTTTAAAAGCTTCTTGCCCTGAAGACTTTGTCTTATCCCTCTTGTAGTGTTACAATTGTGCACGAAGGCTATGATTGTCATTGGTCATTTGGTCAACCAATCTTTGGAGGGAATTCACCTTTGCTTGTAGTATTGCATTGTCATGGTGGAGATGTCTATCCATGGTCTTCCTCTCTTCCAATTGTTGCAGCAACTGAACATTTTCCTGTTGTAATTTTTCAATGGCTGGAGTATGATCATATATCTCAGAGGAGGGCTTGGATCCATTGAAGGATGTAGAGAGTTTATTAGCTTTGGGATCTGGTGTAGGCATCTGTGAGGTAGGAGTAACAAGGGGTTTATGAGGGGAAATGGGTTCAAATTTTGTTTCTCTATCAGGCTCCAATTCTTCTGCAGACACTTCCCTAAGTATTTTATGGGGTTCGAAGTGCTTGGGGGTTTTTCATAAGGCTTTCCTATTGTATTTCAGATACTTTTTAGAAAAGATCCTCTCTTGAATCGATTAGCTCCTCTCCTATTTGTGGGGACTACAAGGAAATCTTGTTGAATTTCCTCTTGTAACTTTTTGAGTGCAGAATCAATAGATGTTGGTGACATTGGAGAGTTATCAATAGGCTTCTTAGTCTTCTTGCCCAATGAGGTTGTAGGGGTATCAACAACTTTCTTGTTCTTTTGTTCTGGTAAAGGTATAGCTTGAGTAGGAGGGTTTGGATTCTTCAGAGAGTGGGGTTTGGATGGAGTAACAGTCTCTAGATCCAGTGTTTTCTTGCTGGTATTGATTGTAAGATGGGGGTTTGAAAATTGATAAATGAACTCATCCCATGTCTTCCCCTGTTTTTCCAACTCAGCTATAACAAGCGATCTGATGAGGTTGTGGTGGAATAGGCTGTTATGAAGATTGGCCACATTCTTTCGTACTTGGGAAGACATCTTCTCAAGATTTTTTAAGAAGTAAAAAGGGAAATTCAAGGGCTTATTGAATTGGAAATGAGCTAATAATCGAAAATGAAAGTCTTTAAAAACAAAATATCTACCTTCACAAGTGATAATTCTGGTGATGACTATCATAGGGTTAATTAGCTCATCCTTAATCCACTCCTTGGAGTATCCCTTAGCTCCAGAGACATTCTTAAACTCAAGTTTAAATACCCCATTGTAGCTCTCCCATGGAAACTGGTGGTGTTTGAACCAACGGTCTCTAACCCTTGGAATCTTTGTGGCTGAGGCAATTGATTCCTCGGAGATCAAGAAGGTCAGAGATCCCACACGTGCCATCCTTCCATCGAATCCAATCGAGAATTATAGAGAAACGTCGTCACCATAGCCCTGCAGGTGGGCTAAGAAGGGTCCCCACCCTGTGCGAAGGAAGACCTCCCTACACTGTCCGAACTCGGGGATAACAAAGAGGTCGACATAGGAGGACAACTCATATCGTTTGGTCATGGTGACAGTGTGGAGAATGAACAGAGGGAATAATTTGACAAAGGACGAGCGCAATTAAGAAGAGGATGAGCGCAATTAGGCAAAGGACGAGTGAAATTGGGCAGAGGATGAGCACAATGCATAAATGAAATAACAATTTAAGCTATCCCTCCGTTTTTGAATGTGCCCAAGGTGGAAATAGTTGAACTCGTTGATGAATTCATCACACACGAGTTGTCATGTGTGAGTGCGAGTGCGCCGATTTCGAATTCGAAGAGTATCTTTTGGAGGCAATCATAATGATGAATGAGTTAGATCAATGTCCAAGTCTTCGACTTGGACATTTGATCATAAAAATGTTTTAAAATTATATCATTTAATTCTCAATTTCCATTTAACTAACTCATCATAAAACTGAACAACCAAATAAATTCAAACGATTCGTGGTTACCTAAAATTGTGGTCATTTACTGTGTGTATGCACCTTGTCCGATGCTTCATATGGTGTGTCATCCAGTCGTCCATATGGAACCTCATATGGTCTTTCAAATGGAACTCCATATGGTACTCCTGTGCAAAATGAAATTTGTTCATTCTGTAATGGATGTTTTTTCCATAGCACTCAGTCTTAAAACACTTTTGACAGTCACAGTGAACAGGAGCAGAGACAGGTTAAGAGTGTTCCATTATTAATTGTTTTGACATCATGCTCACACAATTTGTTCCTCTATCTCGCATATTATAAGGCATGTAATCACAAATTTGTAGTGAACAGACTGTAAAGAAAAACCAGTTAAGTGGTTTGTCAAAGAAATGTATAGCAGGTTATAACACACATGGAATATTTAGCATTTCAAAATAAAATAACTGTTGATATAATAGCCTGTATCATGAAAACAATATACACAATTTTTTACAAAGATTCCGCTTCTTCTTCTCATGAATTATAGATAGGCAGTGTTGTCATTTGTCAACTCATGAAACTCCTCCCCCACTCCTAAGTATTGTGACACCTCACAATAAAAAATATAGGAAACAAGTCAATTCTCCCAATGGTCGAAGATTTACAGCTTGTTAAGTGTAGAGATAAATTTCACATATCGGTCTGACGAGACGGTTAGAATATGGCCCCGCCTATAGGATAAAATATCCTACATATAGCTAAGAAGAGGTAGGTGAAAGAGTTTCAAGATAGTCTCAAAGTTAGTTCCCAATGGAAAATTTATGGAGTTCATTAACCTTAGCTTAACTATACATACTTCATGTCATCTTTTTATACAAGTAATATTGTACATCAAGACAAGTTTAAGATTTAGGAATTTCTTATTATTTTTTTGTCAGATTATCATCCTCGCTAGGTAGAATGTCCCCCTGCCAACAAGCCTATTCAATACTCTGGTGGGTTTACCTAGACATACCACAGGCTGGTACCCGCTACCAACATACCTGTTCAGTATACTGGCAGGTTAGCCTCTTACACCCTCAAAGACTGGCCCTCCATCTTTTAATATTTTAATATAATATTGCTTTGTACAAGAAGATGGGGGGACAACTCTGAATTTTTTAATTTTTTTTTCTCTCTCTTTTTAGATTGGGATGGTATTTATGTTAGATGATGACTCTCCTTTATATATTCCTTAGTGATTGTCCTAATGTAAGGGGTACTTAAGCGGACGTGGCCTATCTAAAGATATGATATAATCAAGCAATTTTAGTGTATAGTGGATGGTACCATTGGGAAATAACATAAAGGTATCTTTAGGCTCAACTCACTTTTTTTTAAGTTATTGTGATGTTTCCATGGCTAACCACTAATCAGACCTCCTTGTTACTCTTTAATAAAGATACTTTACTCACTTACTCAAGATTCTTGGGGAAACTGTATGAGTAACCTCTAAGTTTGATAGGAAAGGTATCACTTCCTTATATCTAGTGGTGAAGGTTTAAGAGAAACTGCTATTTAAGATGCCTTGAGAAAAAGAAGATGGAAATATTTGAAAAAATGTGGCTAATTACAACAAGTCATTATTCAATTGATGTTTAGTAGACAACAAGGTTCAAATATAGCAATATTTTGAAGAAAAATCCTTCCTTTATATCTCCTTGAAACTTTCTACTCCTGGTGAAATAAATACCTACATAAATCTCTAGAATTGTCTATCAACAAAATTCAAAATTATTTACATATGTACAGTCGAAAATTCAGAAAAACATTCAAGAACAAGGGGGAACTTCCCCATCTACTAAGGCCAATGCCTTGTCAGTTGACATGACTTGCAGAAAATCTTCTTTGGAAATGGGTCTGTGATAAAGTTTGAGTCGGTGTCTATTTACTACAAAGGAGACTTGTCCATCGTCAATTATTTTGATTTTCATAGCCCTATTGTCATACATGGTGACTACCTTGTAAGGGCCCAACCACCGAGTGGTAAGTTTTCCTTTGAAAGTTTTAAATCGGGAGGAAAACAACAAAGACCAATCACTAGGCTGGAAGTGTTTCTTCTTAATAAAATTGGCATGCCACCTGCTCCTCTGGTTTTGGACTAATATTGTTCGTTGGATAGCATCTCGCCTGATCTCATCCAACTCATTTAATTGTAGGGCTCGTTGTTTCTAGGCCTAATCTAAGTTTAATCCCAATTCTGCGGCAATGTGGAAGGTCCTTACTTGGAATTCTATTGGTAGAAGCACTTGTTTCTGATATACTATCTCATAAGGGGTATGCCCGATGGTGTTTCTCTAGGTGGTCTGATATGCCCACAAAGCCTCTAGAAGCCTATCAACCCAATCTCAATGATGCAATTGAACAATCTTGGTTAATATAGCTTCCGGAACTTTGTTTTTTGACTCTACTTGACTATTAGCTTGTGGGTGGTATGGAGAAGACTTGCGGTGCTTAATCCCATATTTCTCCGTTAGTTCTCTCATTAGCTTGGAAGTGAATTGAGTGCCTTGGTCTGTAACAATTTCACGAGGAACACCAAAGCGGGTAGAGATGTCTTCATAAATGAATTCAAAAATGGATTTTTCTGTATCCCTGAATAGGGCTTTTTCCTCTACCCACTTGGTGAAATAATCTATACAAACCAAAATATATGTTTTCTAACTTATCTTTCAGAGTTTCAAAGGCAGCTTGACACTACTCAGTCCAAAGAAAATCAACATCCTTTATTAACAATCCAAACATGGGTGCAACAATCTTTGTGAAATTTTCAATAAACCGCCGGTAGTATCTGACATGTCCAAGAAAGCTTCTCACCTATTTCTGAGTCTTGAGGGGTGGAAGTTTGACGATGACCTCAATCTTAGCAGGATCGACTTTAATCCCTTCAGAAGAAATGTGATGTCCTAGAACCACTCCTTCAGTCAAAAACATTTTACATTTTTCATGACTTAAGGATAGGCTCCTTTCTTGGCATCTGATATGGACTTTTTCTAAATTATCTAAGGCTTCCTGGTAAGTATTGCCATTTACTGTGAAGTCATCCATGTATACCTCCAAACAATCATGAATAATATCAATAAATATCCCTAGTACTGCTCGTTGAAATATGGTAGGAGCATTACATAATCCAAATGGTAAGACCCTATAGGCATAGGTGCCCCAAGGACAAGTAAAGGTAGTCTTGTCCTGATCCTCGGGTGCTATGAGAATTTGAATGTACCCGCTATATCCATCTAAAAAGAAGAAATTTTTCTTTCCAAACAGGGTATCCAAGACTTGGTCAATGAAAGGAAGAGGAAAATAATCCTTCAGAGTGGCCTTGTTAAGCTCCCAGAAATCAACACAAATTCTCCATTTCCCGGTCACTTTCTTTGGAACCACTACAAGCAAGGATACCCATTTACTGTCGGAGATGGGATAAATAAATACGACATTTAATGACTTTTGGATCTTCTCTTTTACTATATCCTTGAGTGCTAGATTCATCCTTCTCTGGGGTTGCCTAACATGTGTTACTTCCCCCTGGGTATATATGTGATGAATACATGTGTCAGGGTGTATACCCTTCATGTCAGTGTATTCTCAGAAGAATGATCCTGATTTTTCTTTAAGGATACTTATTAACTGCTTTTGTTGGTCTGCATCTAGTCCAGAGTTTATATGTAGAATTTTCCCTGGACTAATCTCGTAGGGCATGGTATAATATGTGGCAGACTCGTCTATCTCGAAGATGAAATATGTCGAAGACAAAATTGATGGGTCCAATTGTTCCTGAAATTATTCCCCAAACATATATTCAAATTGAGAAAAATATTGTGGAAAATCAACACACGTGATAGAAGAAATAAACTGCCCACAGGGGTGTAGACCGATTGGCATGTGTCGTGTAAATGGAAGGAATTGTGTAAAGTAGGTCTCAAGTTCGATTCTCACCCC